>BGPR01015808.1:0-35932 GCA_013235015.1 Araneus ventricosus | reverse complement strand
TTATCTGTAATTAGGATTGTTCCCGAACCGCGGCGTCAGTTAAAGCAAGTAGTTGAAATTCAGAAGACGAATTCCCTGATGAGACATCTGTGGTAGGAGAAGGAGAGACACCCTGATCACTGTCTCCTCACGTTTTACTCCCCAAATTGAAATGCGATCTCGTAGAGAAATGCATCTTTTATTCAGGAGGAGCGAGAGTGTCCCCTCATTCGACCACTTGAATTGCCGTGCCTGATGACAGGCGCACGTGTCGCCATCTGGTAGGAGGCTTGGTGTTCTTGAATGTCTTTTGAGAGATATGTATGGAACTTAAAGCGTAAGCGATATTGAGGAAAATAAATACTTGCATATAATGGTGTTTTCCTATGTTTTTCGAAAGTAAGAACTTTTATTCAAGTAATGTAAAAAATAAAGTTTCCTAGTGTGTATTTGTTTTTCCCTTTTGAGTAATAGAACTTATTTTCTGTTCTTGAAGCGAGGAAAAGATTGCAAGCACCACAACCAGTTTTTGTGTTTCTATTTTTGATATATTGTGTTTCTTCAAATTGTAGAGATAAAGGCAGAGTTGCTCCAATTTCCTCATCCATCGAATGAAATTCTACTAAAATAAATATAATAATAGATGAAATCGTTTCAGAAATGTTGAGGTTTATAACCTTATGTAAATATTGGCATCTTACTCGAATTAATTTTATTTATTAAATATTACCTAGATGGTTCGCTATGTTCTTGACTATGAAGCAAATGCCTCGTAAAGCTCCCAATACCAATTGTGATGTGAAAGTGTTTGTTGTTTTCAACTAAATTTCTTCTGTTGCGTGTCTCACAGTGAAAAAATGTAGTTTCCGTTTCTCATGATCCCTGTAAGATTGCATTCCAACATCAAACAGAGATATATTTAAAATACGCTGGTAGAAATGTAAAGCATTATGCTTCATATAGTTACTCTTTTTATCAAAAAAGGAATCAGGCAATAAACAAATTAATTTTTAAACCAATAACGTTTCATCGCTTCTTTCATAAAAGTTTATCCAATTTTCAAGGGAAAAAAGAATAGGAATTTTGAATAAATCTCCCCCACCCCCCCGGAAACGATCCCTAGTAATGAATGGAACAACTGTGATAATTAATGTGTGAGCATAGAACATAGAACTGCTTCGTTAACTGCAGCTTAATAGGTTTCGTTTTGTAACAAAATAAAAAAAAATTAAGAGTGAAGTCTTATTTTTATTTTCGTTATTTAGATTAATTATTATTTGGATTTCATTAGAATGTTATTTTACATGGAACTAGGCTAAGAAAAGGGTTTGTTTTTCTGAAAACAGAAATAATGTTTTTATCTTGGAAAATTGTATGTGGCGTTTTCCGGATTTAAAGATTCAGTATATACTGAGCTGACACAATCCGTATAAATTTTTTTTAAACAATGACGGGAGACTGTCTTTTTCAAACAGCCTTTTATGTTAAAGGCGTAGGACTAGTTTACTCGCATGACTATTTGTTCTCGCTCGCGAAAACGTGGCAAGCGAGAGCGTCAGGCAATTGTGCGCGTGCACCTCATGCGCATGACGTCACCAATTCATGCGTATATGCCCAACTTTGCGACTCAGTAGTAGCTGAACTACAATTCCGATTTTCAATTTTTTTAAACTTCTGCAGCTACCCTTTATCTCTAAAATAAGATATTAGTTATGTTTTCAACATATGTAGTTACCAATATATAGGATCTCCCATACAACGTTTTTTGTGGCGTTTTGGCGTGTGAAAAAAATTCCTTCCTGAAACTACCAATGGGAGGAACGTAGTCCTATGTTAACATCAATATTTTACCTTCTGATTGTAATTTTTTAAAATCACTATGCCGATGCGTTTGCAACCGTGTTCAAATACCGTTGAGCCAAGAGAATCGTTTTTCATGTGGAAAGATTTATTATTATTTCATGATTCGACGCTATAAAAATACTAAGTAAACACATTAGCTTATGAAAATCACAGGATGCAGCAGAAAGTAGACATGCTTCCAACTTGCGGAAATCACGGGATACGCAGTCAGAGGTTCACGCAGTCACTTCTAAACGAAAAGAAAATGGAGAATTATTTTATTTCAGCAAATAAGAAATGGATACAATACTGGAAATATATTTTACTTCCATTTCGCATTGAAATAATATCATTGTAAATTTATCCGTCAGTGAAAACTTCTTCCACAAAAAAATCACCGTTAAGTATTATAATTTGTTATTGGTTTATTACTGGAATCCTTAACTTATCCGGTTAAATGAAAACCACGAGGTAGAAAGAAAAAGCTTTCTAATCAAATTTAGATGAAGGAACAAACTAAATAAAACTTCTTATAAACCTTTTCATTTTATTTAGAATAGATTTTGATGAAATCGTACACGATTGTATGTTGTTTGTTAAAATGATGGATGACTAAGTTAAAATATATTAGAGCTATGATGCCAGAGAGAAATTGAATTTCCAATTGTTTCAGATTAGTTTCTAGCTTCCCAATATTTAAATTACTTAGAGGACAGTTTTTACGTTCGAGTCTCTTTTTTCTTTAAATGTAAGTAACGCGCCTTACATGCAGTTGAAAACTACTACTCCTGTGGGAAGTTTCATATAGAAATTTCTTTAATTTATATGCCGATTTAGCAAATGTTTGCTATTGCCATTGCAAGTTTCGAGAAATCTGAAACTGAGATATATTACAGTAATACCTCTTCACAACAATAGTTTGGGGGCGAATAAAGATATTGCTATAGAGGAGATGTATTGTTATATCGAGGGGCAGTGTAATTACTATATAAAAACTTAAATTTTTGTTGTTTTAATGTGGACACAATACAACAATATACAAAGCACCACCAGAGTGTTAATGATTGTTAAAGTATACAAAAATTTGAAAATTCATCTATACAATAAACTAGTTCACATACCTGAGAAACTTATTTATCGAAAACAATCTAATATTTTTGTTTGCTTATTCATATTTTTAACTGTTAAGTCAATTAATAATGTTTGCAGAGTCTAATGTACGAAAATGTTCATCATTTGTGGATGAAAGGCTCGAAAAATATGCCCGTAGGGACTGAACTGATTGAAAAGCTTCCTGGGATGCCAATAAAGATTGCGATGGCTCTGTATCATCATCATATTTGGAAACAGAAATATTGTTATATTATTATTAACGCCACTGTATACCCCCGAGCTCGGAGAGGAAGAAAGTGTTGTTGAGATTTTAAAAAAACATTGTTGTACAGGGGTTTATTGTTGTACAGAATATCGTTATATTGAGGGGAGATTAACATTATGTTCCATGCAAATTCACCGGGAACACAAAATTTTATTATCGTAGAGGGATTTTTTGTTGCATCGGATAAAGTTGTAACGAGAGTTTACTGTATTCTTGTTCAATGGACAATAGAATCTGATTTCAAAAAAATGCTTGGTTCTAATATTTTATGATTTATCTACAGTGATAAATTAGAAGCATTTGACAGGTTCATTTCCTTTTACTAATTATTAAATACAAAAGAGAAAAATTAATTAATTGAAAAGACATCTAATTCTGGATTAATTTCGAGTCAGATATGCAACCACAAACTTTTAGATCTTTTGTGAATATTTTATGTGGTATTCCGACCACACACCGTCAAGAATGCCGTCTGGAGCTGTAGTTTAAAACCAACGATTGGCAACGCTCACCAGCTGACGTCACAGAACTGATCCCGCTCTAGCTAGAGACAGACTGTTCGCGATTGAGCGATGGAACGCGATGTCTGAACCAGAACTGACTGCGATGAAACTCAACTTGATGTACAGGGCAACATCGTCCTACTAAAATTCTTTACTTCTTTATGTTGTGCCGTCTTAAGGTTTGTTTCGTCCTCCTAAGTGTTCCATTAAATATTTGGAAGACCAAAGCAGCGTGTTTAACCCTTTGATTCCTAAGACCATTGGAATAGAGAGACCTGAAAATACGGTAACGCCAGAGTTTCAATTTAAAAAATGAGGGAAATTCACTTCCTCTCTCAAAAGCCGAAATAATAGCTGGCATTCTCCGAATTCTAAGAACCCTTTCCCCTGTTCCCCAAACACTTCCAGGCAAGCCTCTCTAACGAAGAGAGCTCACGCAGCGGGTGTGATCAATCACACTTAACGAAAGAGGGTGGAAACTTCACAATGATACTCGGACGTCCATCGTCTTTTCCTTGAAGGGACTGTTGGGACGATCCTGTATCGATAGAGTTAATCTGCCTATCAACTCACATGGGAGCTAAACTTCCATGCCACATAGGGGCTCAGCCGGTTGAATTTGTCCCTCTCCTACAAACCCCTAGACCCAACTCCATTTTTATTATTTAGTGCTTATCTGTGACTATTTGATGTTGTGTCAGAACAAACTGGGTTACCAATGTTGATGTGAAAGACTTAATAGCGGTTTTCAAAACCGAAAGTCACTACTTCGACCTGTAAACCGTAAGAACATTTTCGTCATTCTCCTATTATTTGAAGAAACATTGCTACTTGTTCAAGTAAATGTGGATGCTTGATGCAATTTTGAAATTGATGAAGATTTAACTGTAGGAAAGTTGAGGAATTATTTTGAAATTTAAATTTCAAATTAGTAGAGCTAAACTTCCATGTAACATTTATTATCAGTGTAGAAATAAAGATCCTTATTCGTTTTATAGCCTTGTCTCTCGGAGTAAAAGTGTTGGTTTCGTCTAGACGGTGTATCTACTTCGTCAATGTCACGGTTATTAATATAATCCATTATCCGCATAGCATTGGGGATTTCCTGTCAAAATGTCAACGAACGTAACTGAGGCAAGTATGACATTTTTCCTAATGAAATAAGCCTTTATATCAGCTTTTATCTTGTCCGATGAATAAGGTTTCCAATAAAATATTGAAGATAATTTCATAGAAAAATGATAAAACTGATTTAAAATTTAATAAATATTCTATACATTACTTGGATTTATTTTAAATATTGACAAACAATCATTTTTAAGAGCTTAAAACAAACTTTACATTATTCACGTATAGCGATTTTTTTATCGTATTAAGAAACGAAAAAATCCCAAAATATTTCATATTTCTTCCATAACACCATTAAGATTCCTTATCTGCTGAAGGGAACCAAGCAAAACATTTAAAAAGTAATAGAATTTCTGAAACTCTACCAAATAGCTCATTGGATATATTATTCAAAAAATCAAATATAATCAAGTTAGACGAAATTAAGCAATTAATTACAGATTTGTAGTTACAGATATTTTCACAATCTATTATAAAATATATTTCAGTGTTACACTTTTTAAAAATTACTTATTGCAATGTGGAAGTTGTGTCTAAAAACAGAACTCTTAAGTGAGGTATATGATGGTAGTATGTTTACTAAAATGGTAGTATGTTACAAACTAAAATTGTGATGTTGTAGATAAAATTTAAAAAATAAAACGAAAAGCAAAATCAGAGTAAAGGTTTTCCTTTATAAAAAAAGAAATATTTTCTTATAATAATGAATAATTATGTCGAAAAATCTTAACTTTAAAATTATTATGTTTTTTGCCATCAATGCAGAATATGTTTTCACCGTTTATTGTAACTTTTAGCCCTAAACGGCAATTTAAAAATTCTGGACGATGGAAAAAATCCTTTGAAGCATTTTATTTGCCAATAAGAAAGAAAGAGAAGGGAAATATTGATTCTAAGATACCAAAATATAAAACGAATTTCGAATGAAAAAGTATTCTGATTCTTTTATTTTGTTTTCTATGTCAATTGAAGGAAAGAATAGTCTGAATCAAAAGCCGGAAACACGAGAAAAGTTCAATTTTTCGACATTCCGGAAAGAAAAGTAAAGACGAAATTCGACCTGTGAATGCTTGCCTTGTCCTTTTATTTCAGAGACAAAACATATAAAACACTGAAGATGACTTGAAATAAAAGAAAAAGTCTCTCAAGGCAAAAGAATGGTAAAAGTATTACAGTTAGAAGGATTCTAGAAGAGTTAAAAGTTCTCTAGAGTTGGTCAAACAGATATAAGTATATTCTTACAGTTATGTGAAGCTGAAAATTCAAATAATTACTTTTTTGTTTCTCTTGCGATTTTTTTTCTTTTGCGTGTTGATCAAAGACAGCAGAATTGCCAGAACAAAATAGCAAAATAAGGCCAAACCGTCTTTAAAATAAGGCCAAAAAAGGCCAAATTTGAAAATTTCATCAAAGCGCACATTTCCGCCTTATTTTGCTATAAGTAAATGACTATCCTTCATGAAAAGGAATCCCACCAGATTGACATATGTATAATACTGTTCTATTAAACTAAAATTCAAGTGAATTTTTTTAAAACATCTATATGCGCCACTTGCAAAAGGAAAAAAGAAAGAAAGAAAAAGGAATTATGTTCTTGTTGGTCCAGAATAAAATGTTGGACCGAAATGTATCAACTCTCTTTAACAACAAAGTTCTATATTATTTTTCAATGTTCTAAAGTTTATTAGAAAAATAGTAGAATTATATATTAAGAATCGTTCTAAAAGTCATAAGGAAAAATAAAGCCAGAAAAAGGGCAAAAAAGAATTTAAGGCCAAATGAAAATTTCTAAGGCCAAGGGCTTTTAAAAAAGGCCAAAATCCCACAATTTGGCCTTAAAAAGGACAATATGGCAACCCTGAAGGACAGAGTCTTTGCCACACCAGTTGCCGACGTTGAAGAAATGAAGGGTAGGACAGTGTGTTCACAGATGGTATGTTACAGAACAGTTATCGAGAATTAGAATTCCGCTTTGACATTCTCCGAGCTACCAAGGGGAAGCACGTTGAAGTCTACTGAAGTAAGTGGTCTTATTAAAACTTCACAGCAATACTTTGTGTCCAAACAAACATATGTCTAATTATAATAGTTTTCACACATTAATTTTTTATAATCAGGGCAAGACCTAGTACTCACCCTATATTTCAACGAATGTCTTACCCAAAAACTGATTAGAATTGCCATTTTGACGTAGATTTACGTCTCTCCATAGTGGTCTAACGGCGTGTCGGGAAAGGAGAAAATTATGACGCTTTTCGTGGTGTTTTTAAAAGCCTATAGCTCCGCAACCAAATAACATAAAGAGTTGGTTTTAGTTTCATTTAACAGAGAAAGGTAGACGTTGAAGATTGCAAAAATAATATTAGAATTTCGAATTAAGGTTTAGTCACAGTCGAGCTGCAAAGTTGGTTAAAATCACTAAAATTTTTGATGACGTCACAGCGACTGATGCGCGCGCACGCAGACTGGCAATTCATTCATCGATCGCGGGAAAGGTTACTCAAGAATTGTTGAGTTACGTCGAATTTCGTGCTGAAGTTAACCGCTTATAGATCCGCAACCAAATAACATAGAGAGTTGGTTTTATTTTCATTTAACAGAGAAAGGTAGGCTTTGAATATTGCAAAATAATTTTAGAATTCGGAATTACGGTTTAGTCACAGTCGAATTACAAAGTTGGTGAAAATCAAGAAGAATTTTACATAGATAGAGTCACAAAGTCACTCTAGACTAATAGTGACTATAGACTATAGAGTTATTATTCACATAGAGCTTCTTTACTACAGAAAGTCACAGTTAAGCAAGGTAAGTAAGTCTACGCCCCTCAATCCCAGCGGCCGTTTCGCAGAGACAGCCTCCCGTCGATTTTTTTCATTTATTTTCAGCACTATAACCATTTTGCAATTGAAAATGCATTGATATGGCGACAAGAACTCATGCCTGACAACTCTGCGTGACATTTCAACATATTGGTTCAAAAATCTTCCTGTGGGTGCATAGTGGAGAGAGTCCTACAAGTAGGATAATGGAGATTGACGCTTTATTCACAAATATTCAGGAAAACACAAGGCACAGGTGGTAACAGGTACAATAGCTCTTGTGCAGATTAGAAACGCAAACAGACAACAGTTCACTATTAATAACAGTAGCAGCACTTTCGTATTTAGAAACATTAACAGACAGCAAATCTCTACTAATAATAAAGGAGAATGTGTATCTCTGTGTTGGTGCTCTACAGGGCAGACCGCTGGAGATAGAGCTACGAAATTTGGTACGAACTTTCTTGATGGGAGATTGGGAATGTGCACCTCGGAGCCCTTTTTTTTAAAAAAAAATCAGCGAAATTTAGGCCTTTTCCCTTAATAACTTTGAAAATATTACAGCACAAAACTCATTTTTACACCATCGGAAAGCTCAAATAATTTTCTTTACAATGATATCAATAAAATTGTCGTGCGAATTTTCTCTAATGTTAATAACCTTTTAAACTATTTTTTGGCATAATTTACAACAATACTTTTCATTGTTGCAACGCATTTCAAACCTTTTCCATTGTTTAAGCAAATATTTAATTGCGTGTTTCTCTTACATTGTTTAAAGCTTAGAAAATATCCTTTGGATTTTTCTTTCTTCTTTTATTTGATCAATTTTTCTGTGAAATGTGTAAATGAAGTTCTCAAGATGGTAAGTATGTAATGAAATAATCCAGTAAATTGAAAGATTATCTTTGCAATGATTTAGTTCTTTATATCATCGTGTTTTAAGCCAGTTAGTAGGCTGTTGGATGTAAAATGTGCCGCGTCAATTTAATGTTGAAATCAAATGCGTAGTTTACGTCAATGTAAACAAGGAACAGAACAAGTGCAAGACTGCGAAAAGTAAGCGGTTAAATGTTTATAGCAATATGAATTTTAAAACTACTTCGTTAATGGAACCATGAATATAAATTATGCATAAGAGATTCAATTGAAATTATATTTCCTGCGATCAAGCTGGTTGCCGAAGACGGCTAGTCACTAATAATGACAATAACAGAACTTTCAATAGCTCTCAGCTTTCCAGCGCGCTCTGTAGACGAAACTCCAAACTGATTCCTGTCGATCAACACACGTTCCCCGTCTATCTGTACTGCCGCGTATTTGTAGTATTTGTCCTGTCAGGGCGTGACGTCACGTGGAAATATCTGTGGAAATTCGGATCTCGGCTTCCCTGAGAGATATCGCGAAATTTCTAGCATTTTTGAGTACTTTCGTTTTGTCGCCAAGTCACCAAAATGGTGTACAAGTCTGTCGCCAGGTTGGAGATCACATTGGGTGACCTCTCTCGATAATTAGTAAAAACCACTGTAAATGTCTCTTGTTAACCATAAGATTCTATTGCTTGAAGTGACATTCCATGGTCATAACAATATTAATACAAGTTGAAATAATTTAACAAGAGATATTAAAAATTAAACAGGCCACAGAGAGAACATTATTTGATTATTAAGTCGTTCCCTCGTCAAAAAGTTTATCCATTTTAGAACTCCGATGGCGAGTGGCACTTTGAAAAAGTTCGCCATTCGAGTTCTCTTTCATTTGTTTGTTTAATTTTAATGCATTATAATTTTTATTTCAGTATGATTTTTGTTGTTTGATTGTATCTTAATTGGTTAGTTTATTATGATAATATTGTTAATGCAATGTCTGGATGCTGCTGAGTTTTCGCCAAAAGGTAAATTTTTATTACTGTTGTTTATTTCTTCTGTTTTTTCTGTATTTCCTTTTCTGTACATATTAAAGTATCTTCACAACAATATATACAATTGATTTTGGAAACATATCGGTAAGTCAGAGAACACTGTTCTAACTTAGTTTTTATGAAATAAATCTGTCCGAGTAGATAATTGTTCCGTTTTCATTTCGATCTGTTTCCTATGATAAATATTTAAACATGTTTTTGCATTTCTGCCAGTGCAAAGCATTTTTTTGTTATTTACAGTTTAGTATTTCATTCCAAAATTTTGGTAACGAGGGTCTTATTATTCGGTTCTTTCGCTGCTCTAGTAGAAACGAAACACTTCGCAGTCTAGTTACAGTTAATGAAAAGAAAGTGTATACCCGTTTAAGAACAAGAGAGAAAAGATAATCTCGCACTAAATGCGCGAAGTGAATACTGAGTTAACTCACTTACAGTAGTGAGTTAACTGAATAGAATACACTCAGGATAGTTAGATAACTAGGTCAGGGAAAGGAATAAAACCGTCAGGAAAGCAGAAGCTTTTCTGAATTAAACATTAGATCTAACGAAGCGGATGAACGCGGGTAAACTGGATAGTAAAGAAAATTGCCAACTTCTAAAACTGCTTCTGAATTTCATTAATTAACATAATAAGCACAAATATATTAGCAAAATGAAAAAGACAGAATTCCTGCAGAAGAGTACAAATAAAAGCATACAAGAAATGATTAGAAAAAGTTAGAAATCATTTTTATTAATAGTACAGTACAATTAGCCTAAAAATAGGTCAAACCTAAACATCCAAAAAGAAAGGTTCTCTCCAGTGCCAAATTATTTCATACCCTCCCCGTCGTAAGTAGTAAAAAGTCACATCAGGCTTCGGTGGGAGTGGGGTGAAAAGAGGGTGAAATGGTCATTTTTCACAGTTTTTCGAAGATATCCCAAAGTTTAGTTTTCAAATTACAAGTGATATAACAAATTAAAAAGAGTACAATTCTCTAGAAATGCATACTTCTATGTTTCTTCCAGATTTAATAATTTCCCAGATAATGGGTCTAAAATGTTGCCGCCATCTTGGATTTCCTTCCCCTTTTTCAGTTTTTCATAAATATTTCGAAAAATATTCAATATTCAAATTATATGTGATTTTACAAATTTAAGAGCGTGCCATCCCCTACAAATTGTGACTTTGATTTTTCTTCAAACTTTAATAGTTTTTGAGATAATTGCTCTCAAAGTGGATGAATTTTAAGAAATCTTACTTGATAGTCCAGTCAACGAAGGGTTTGAAAAAAACATTAAATTGTATAGTTTTGAAAATTTGTACACTTTTTTGTGAGAGGCTTTTGATGAACATACTAAAATCTCCGGTCCTGGGGTGTGAACTCGCGCCACCATCTTCGATTTCATCCCCTTCTTTTAGTTTTTCCTGAATATGAGGTTTAGCTCAAACGTCACCTTATACGAAAATGATCTAGATTAAATTCTAAACAAAAATGGTCATACACATCATTATACTAAAGTGAACGGATACGGAGATATATGGAGGGGGTAAATATGACAATGACCAATTAAAAATGGTCATCCCGAAGAAAGGTAATCAACAGAAAAAAGTGGACTCCATTCATGACATTCAGTGAGACATCGGCGAAACGAAAGATGTTCTCTTTGCTGTATACGCTTTTAAAAGTTCAAGCCAACAAGGCGCTTCATACGAAGCTTCTTAGATTTAATTATCCAAACAGAGACCCAAATGCGGTGGCTGATGCTGGAAAGCATTTTCTCCTTTCCATATTTGTATCTCGGAACACAGACGATTTGGATACTCTACGCCACCAATGTTATTTGCAGACAATCGCAAAACAGCCTGTGCATTCCATGTTCGAGTTGGCTGCACTCCCCTCCCTCACTTTAGCGGCTGCTAAGCAACACTCTTGTAGAACTTATCACCAAGTGCATCAATGGCTCAATGAGCAGAAAGATTCATTGAAGTGGGGTTGGAAAACGATTGGTGGTCATCTTCGTCCTATTACGACTACACATCCTGCTGCTACCGAAGACATACTCTACATCATCGTTTACACCTACAAAGATGAATGCGTATAAAACTGCGAGTGTCGAAGGAGTGGTCTCAACTGCTCAAACATTTGCAGCAATTGCCCAGGACTGGAATGCGTCAACAAAGACATGCTAATCATCGACGATGATATGGATGATGATCTTCAACTGGGCGAAGAGCAAGAAGATTCGTTCCCTACCTCGATACTGAATGAACTATTTGATGGTGACTGAATATACAATATTTATTTACCAGTAACAATAATTTCATTCAAGATTTGTATTGAATTCCCCCTTTTCAACCACTTAACTTAATAATTTTCTTTGCTATCTAATAAGCGCTCCCTTCTGTTTTGGAAAGCGGTTGTCGTTTTCATTCATCTCAGAAGGCATATAATACTTGAGATGTTTATGGATTCTAGGTAATTTTTGTGTAAAATTATAAAGAGAATTAATGATTAAATTTTATTTTTAAGACCAAAAATGCGATAATTCGATGCACTAGTATTCTCGGGCTGGCAAGTTAAGCGGTTAATACAGAATCTTTAATAGATTTCGTTGTTTTTTTACATGATCTTCCTATGCATGAATTTCTCTATTTAACGAGATCAGGACAAAGTATAGGGGTGATCTGACTTAAAAGAGCTAATGGAATGTGCCAAATTGTTTACCCTCACTGTAGTAAATAGTAAAAAGTTACACGACCTCGAGCAGAAACTATTAAAGCTACAAAAAATAAAAGGATACTTTTATTGTAAATTTTACGATCATTTATTTTTTGCATTTCATGTAATTTAAAAATCAAATAGTTTTCGAGATAATTCCCATTTTTTCCAGAAATATTAAAGCTGGAGGGAAAACAAATGTATATATTTGTAGGTAATTTTACGATCTTTAATTTGTTAAATCAATCGTAATTTTAAAACTGAGTAGTTTTCCAGATATTCAGGAAAAACTGGAAAAAGGGGGATGAAATACAAGATGGCGGCACGAGGTCACCCCCCCTCCAGAACCGGGGATTTTTAGTATGTTCATCAAAAGCCCCTTACAAGAAAGTGTACAAATTTTCAAAACTATACAATTTAATATTTTTTTTCAAACCCTTCGTTGACTGGACTATCAACTAAGATTTTTAAAAATTCATCCACTGTGAGACCAATTATCTCAAAAACTATTAAAGTTTGAAGAAAAATCAAATCTTCAATTTCTAGGGGATCATACGCTCTTAAATTTGTAAAATCACATGTAATTTGAATATTGAATATTTTTTGAAATATTCAGGAAAACTGAAAAAGGGGGAGGAAATCCAAGATGGCGGCAACATTTAAGACCCATTATCTGGGAGATTATTAAAGCTGGAAGAAACATAGAAGTATGTAATTCTTGAGAATTGTACGCTCTTTAATTTGTTATATCACTTGTAATTTGAAAACTCAATAGTTTTCCGGATATCTTCGAAAAACTGTGAAAAATGAGCATTTCACCCCACTCCCACCGAAAAGCGACGCTCAAGGTCATGTGTCATTCTTCCTACTTACTACGCGGAGGGTATGGAACAATTTGGCGCTGGGGAGAACTTTTCTGTTTGTATGTTTGTATTTTGACCTAATTGTACTGTACTATAAGTCAGATTTAAAGTTGAATGCACTGATTTGACTTTGATTTCAAATATACTTCATTTAAGTACATCATTTTGGAACATTAACAAATATCAGATAATGATGTGTTTTTTAGTTCAATAATATCAATCTCATATACCAGTCTAGAATTTCATACACTATGACTCAGAGAAAGTACTCAAGACCTATATTGGGTAATGGTGGTCATCTGATATTTTTCCCTATTTTTTTTCTCTTTTTATCCTATTCTAATCTTCTTTTACGATAAGGGTAATTATTTTTTTTATTTTAAATGACATGACAAATAGTTTCCATTTATATTTTCTTTCCTTTTAATGTTCGTGTGTGGTCCTCATTCCTATGAATGATTCTAAAAATAACATCTGGTTAAAGATCTTAGTGAATGTTTTGTAGTTGAATATCCCATCTAGAGACACGGTGGTTTGCAAAGAGCTTTTGGAACAAAAACTAAATTATTTTCAGAAAGATAAAAAAGTTGTAAAGCTGTTATTTTTGTTGGCATATTATACACTTCCTCTAAATACCTAAAAAGTACTCCTATAAAGATGAAAACTCATCTTTTGCAGAATAATTTCTCGCGCAGCGCATGCCACAGTAAAATATAGTTACTACAACTACTCATATTTTCTACAATATTCAAACTTTTATTTCAAAATTTTTATACAATGCATCTCTAAAATATTTTCATTCTCTCTGTAAGTTTTGTATAATATAACAGAAAACTCTGCATGTTATAAGCAAAAAACAAGCGGGAAAATTTGGGATGTTTTAAGAAAATCTTTACATCTTCCCAAATATTTATGCTGAGTTAACGAAATCTATGTAAATATTATGCACATTATTCATAACCACTGCTGAATGTTTTATCTCGTTATAATCTTCTTTGAAGCGGGGTGGGTCAAAATAGTTTTTGTTTTCATAAATTTGTAGACTGCTCCCTAATTGCCATCAGGACCGAATCTTCACTGTAAAATATAAGTTGGTGTCTATTCTTTACATGGTCGGAGTTCAAGGATAGTCAGTTTAGACTTTCCTTGAGAAATTCTTAAAAAGGTGAAAATCCGAAAGTGTCCGGATACTTTTCATCAGATAGTGTATATCAAGCGTCAAATTCGAAACAGTTCTTTCTTTAACACGCATATCATTGAATTCTGTGTTCCTTGAGTTCATTTAATTGTTTTTATTTTTAAAAAATAAAAAAGTAAAAAGAAGAAAATTTTTCTCTTAAGATGGTTAAATTCCAAATGGAACGATTGTAATTAGCTAAATCATTAGGTTAAAAATTTAACCGCCAGTGATTATTTAAATAGTATGGTTAGAAATTTAATCGCCAAAAAAGCCTTCGAAGTCTCCAAAAAGAACGATGACAAAAAATTGTGGCAGTCTTTCCATAAAGTGAGGATCTTATTTTAAACAAATTTAATATTTTCAAAGTATCCTTAAGCCATAACATTTGAAAACTCTACTTTAATCATTAATTAACATCTTGAAACAGAGTGTTGAAATTTTGAAGATTCCCATTAACGTAGCATTACACCGGAATTTGTTTGGTAAATTTCGGTAATCTGTTCAGTTCTGCATTATCCCATATAAAAAAAAGAAAACTCGTCTTTTCTCAAAAAATCTTGGAGTGGATTAAAATCTCCTGAGGATCAGACTATTACATTGTAATGGAAAAGTTCAGAAATTGTAAACAATTCATTTTGGATACATTTATGCCAGATACCCGGTTTTGAAACGTTATAGAGAAAATTATGAAATTATTTTAAAGTAAATTATTGTTTGTTTAAAGCAGAGTCTGGATATTAATCCAAAAGTGTTGCAGTTAAGAGTCTGAGAAGAAAGTAGTTAATAAAATTGTGCTTATATTGATTCAAGCAATGAATAAATCGTTTCAAACGATACAATGATATTTGCAAAGTTTCCGAAACAAAATTGGAAATATTTAAACTGGAATTATTTTTTAAAAATTGAAAACACATCACATACACATACCACAAACAAAACCAAATATATTCTCTCTCCATAAGGGAAGGTGCTATGTTTTAAAACATATTCGAAAAATAAACGAAAACTCAAACAATTTGCTGAAGTGAACATAAATCATTCTATTACCTGAAACTTATCAATTTATTCTGTGATAATCTTATAGGTAAAATTTATATCCATAGCTGATGTGGTCCTCAGAGAGCTTCAAAAGGAAAAATTCCTCCGTGTCTCTGGAAAAATAAATAATGCTTTTGATTAAAAATAGAACTCAATAAAAATATTTCTTAAAAGTTCGTAATTTCCTTTGCTAAAACATGTAAAACATTGATTCTGACTCAAATATTACTCACAACAAATAAAAAATCATCCTATGCATACTATAAATTTGAAATTGATATTCCAGAACAGGAATATAACTGCGCAACGTACCTCATAGCGACGTAACTCAATTGCCCGAACATGCAGAAACTCCTTTCAGCTATAAGGGAAACCCCGTGCGCCGAGCCGTGGGCACGCACAGCAAATCGGCCGTTCGAAAAGGCATGACGAAAAATTGAATTATTCCTTCCCATCCCCTTCTCAAAACATATTCGGAGGGCATTTCAAATATTATCCTGCGTCGAAAATCCGCTTTATTCTTTTCCCCGTAGCTACTTCCGCTTCCACTCTTCGAATGAAAGGAATGTCAGAGGAATAGAATCTTCGTTCTTTGGTCTTTTTCTTTCATTTTTTCTGCCATTTATGAGATAATGATGTTTAATATAAAGAGAAAATGTACTTTCGAAATGGGACAGAATGAAATATTCCGTCTGTTACTTTTGTGTTACCGTTGTTGCAGAAGTAAATTTTAACAATGTTTTACTTCAGAACGTTTTGTAACATTTTGAGAAATCTTTTCTGTATTAAGATAAATCTTGCATTTTTAGATATTTCCTCATTAGTTTTAATGATTAACTCACTTTTTTAGAAATAAAAAATTAACTTTAGAAAGTCGATTTACTATTAATCTCCATTCAGAGGAAATATATCTGAACAGGATCAAACAATTTTCCAAGGAATCGAATTATAAAGATGTAGTAATGTATCATAACTGGACGTTGTAATAGTTTAATACGCTAAAATATATTTTAACGTAATTCACGAAATTGTAATTAATAAAGACAGAAATTCTGAATTGCCAAACGAGCAATAGATACCAAAAGTTAACAATTTTTTTAACTTGCAGTAGTAAAAAGTTCAGTAAAATTAATACGAATGCATGTGACTTGTTATGTGTTAACATTTCATGACACATTTTGCATAATACATAGTGGTCAGAAACTGTTGTTGCCAGTTCAAAAAGTAATAAAAAAATCTATAATTTAGCAACTTCATTTTTTTAAATGAAAAAGTACTCAAAAAGTTATTTTTCCTATAGGTGATGTGCCATTATGGCGCACTAAATCTACGCAATCCAACGCAAATGTCAAAATGGTACCCGTGCAGTAGAAGACACGTTTCTGGTTCCACGAAAACAATTGAAACAGTTCAATGAATTATTTGGTTTGAATATCGAAATTGTCTGTCTCCAAGTAAGAACGCCATTAAGCATTGATATGAGCAATTATGCCCACTTTCTGTTTCCTTTAATTTCTCATACCAACGCTTGATGAAATTCTTACTTGGAGACCGACAATTTCGATTTTCTATGAACTGTTGCAATTTATTTCAATCTTGGAACCAGAGACGTGCCTTCGGCTGCAAGGTAGCCATTTTGGCACTTTCGTTGGATTGTGCAGATTTAATGCGCCGTAACGGAGTGTAAACTATCTGAAGGAAAACTTTTTGAACTACTCTCTCCTTAAAAAAAACTAAGTTGGTACCTTATAGAGATTTGTTTTATTAATTTTTGAAATATGTCCAAAGATTTATGACCACCCTGTCAGTCCAAGAATAATCAGTTTTTCTTAACTTTTTTTCCCAACGAATGCACTTTTTTTTGAGCCATTTGATCCTGTTGAGTAGACTCAATTTATGAAACGGCATGCAATCAGAAAAAACAATAGATCTACCAAGGTTATTCATATAAAATTTTAAATACACGAGTAAAGTTTAAAGAAATGGCATATTTTGAAAGCTAAGCTTTTATTTACTACTTATGAACCGTACATTTGATTTTGAAATTTATGGTATAAGAGTTTTCATTGCATCAGGTCAAATATTTAATTTATTTCTCCTCGAATGATACGGTTTTGAAAGGATGCCTATCTGAAAATTTACACGCAATTTCTAAGTAATGGATGGATGCAATTTATTTGTATAAAAATCAAATTCAGAAAAATTTCCGCTAAATCACCATGCTTTGGTAAAGACATAGCTGATTAAATGAGAGCCAAACTGGACAAAACTTTATTTTTCAGTGAAGTTTATTTCAGTTGTATTAACGTCACATTTTGAAGCATGAGGGGCTATTTTGGGACGAACTTCGAAATTTTGAACCGCGTTCAGATGACGAGGACGTTACATGAACTCCCACTTAACATAACACCACAGCATACCCCTGAACTCGGAGCGAGGGCGGCTGCCTGTCGATTGGGTGGGTATACGTGAAACCATTTTGGTAAAGCAAGATTTAAACAAAATACATTTTATATATATGTTAGCGGCAATGTGTGAAATGCCAGCATTCTATAGAATACCTAGGCATTCTATAGAATGCCGGGAGTTTTTAGGCAAATTATGAGATATGATATTTATTATATACTTTTCCTAGGCATTGTATAT
This sequence comes from Araneus ventricosus, assembly GCA_013235015.1. Classification (NCBI taxonomy): domain Eukaryota; kingdom Metazoa; phylum Arthropoda; class Arachnida; order Araneae; family Araneidae; genus Araneus; species Araneus ventricosus. The sequence continues at coordinate 17,933 of BGPR01015808.1, read as the reverse complement.
AATACCTAGGCATTCTATAGAATGACAAATGCTATTTAGGCAAAGTATGAAAATAGTTCATAATAAGGCTATTATTTAAAAGCCGTGCATTCCTCAAAAATACAAATGTTATTTAGAAAAAATAATAAAAGAGTACCATTAAAAAATCTTTTATTCAAAATTCGTGAAGCAAAATGAAAGTTTTCATAACAAAGTTTAGGCCTTTCTTATTAAAGAAAACAAAATAAATTGTGAATCTACTTATTACATCAATGAAGCAAATAATTTAATTTTAAATTGCACTTAACTTTATTTCTTATATAATCAAATCGCCGATTTATTTCATACTTTGCCGGTTTGTCACTTGGCATTCCATAGAATGCCTAGGAAATGTGTGAAATATAAATCGTTTCATACATTGCCGGCTAGTTTTAGGCATTATATACAATGTGTAGGCATTCTATAGAATGCCGGATTTCAAACTTTGCCGGTAACATATACAAAATGCACAGGGTGTCCACACTTATCGTGGTCCAATAGCTAATTTCTAGACTGTTAGAGATAGACATATAGTTCCAATTGAAAAAATGCCTTAAATGAAGGGTAAAATTATAATATATGGTTTTTGAGTCACCAAATATATTTCTGAAAAAAAATGCGAATTATAACTTTTAATCCGGTCGCCGTCCTATCAGTCATATTTAGTAAAATATTCTTGACAGTCTAATATTTTAAAGAAAAAAGTTCCACGCTTCTGCGAGTAAAACTGAGCGAGTTCTGGAGCTTCGTATTTCATGATTTTTAACCAATAAGCGGCCTCGTCGAGCAAGTGCTGTGCATTAATTGGTGGATCTCTTCAAGATGACTATCTACTCTGCGGCCTCCCTGGTGCTGGGTTTGACTCTTACCCGTCCATCCTTGTAGGCTCTAAACCCAATGGGTGAGTCGCTGGACGTGGGTCATGGTCATAGTCAAGGCGATTGAAATGGTGCAAAGTTGTGTAAGTCAGCGATATTCAAAGCTCCATAACTCGGTCAATTTTAGTCGCAGAAGAGTGGAACTTTTTGTTTAAAATATTAGTGTCAAGGATATTTTACTAAATATGACTGATAGGACCGGGGAAACGTATAAAAATTTAGAATTCATAACTTTTTCAGGAATAATTTTATTCACTCACAAAAACCTACATTATAATTCTTCCCTTCATTTAAAGCATTTTTCCCATTGGAACTATATGTATATCTGTAACGGTTTAGAAATAAGCTATTGGACCAGGATAAGTGTGGAAACCCTCATGCTGGGAAAAGAGGAAATGCAAATATAAACACTAAGATATACACAAACATACACACACATAAAACACAAATATATACACTAAACTAGACTCTGCTTGCTAGAATAATCACATGTACTTTTACATGATGTTGTTGATGACTATTTAGAATGGGTGAACATGTGTCTGGGCCCTGAGACACTGAAACTGATTATCTGTCTCTGGTATGAAGTTCCAGGAGAGAGGCGAAGAAGGGCGTGGTGGGAGATATGAGCTTTGTAGTGGGATGAACAATGCAGGCTGTTGTGGAGTTATTCTGGCTGTTCCGATTTAAGTAGGTCTTCTTGGGTCGTAATAAAGTTGAGGAGGTCTATCATTTTTTCGTTAGCAGGCAGTGGTTGGTTATTGATTTCATCCAGGCTTCTATGTGTTGATCTGCTGGACACCTGAGATCGTAAGAAAGCTAGAGGCGGCACTTGGTGGCATAATGAAGAGGCGTTCAAGCTCCTACACAGGCACAGCAGTTGTCAGGGTGTTTTACGAATCGCCTGATCTGACACATCCTCTCTGAAATACAAATAGCATATAGTAGAGTTCTATTAATGCCTCGAATATCGAAAGATAAATAACAGTTCATCGAATTGAGCTGTGAGAAAAGCTAAGGTCATGCTTTCGTAGCACCCTCTGGTAAAGAGATATTCTATACAAAACCAAATTCTTCTGTAGTGTATCTCTCCCTATCGGCTTTCTGATTTTAATAACGAGAATACATAAACTACAGATGTAAGCGTTTATCATTAGTCTGTAGTGTATCTCTTCTAATCGGTCCTACTGATATTAATATCGAGAAAACATAAACTAATTGTAAGTGTTTTTCATTAATTAAAAGAATAACAGAGCAATAATTACAGATAAGAAATTAACTCTATTGGTCCATCCGTCCCATACGTCCCTTCAAATAAAAGACGATAGACGTCCGAAAAGTCCTAATGTCACTCTGAAATTTCCACCCCCGTTTCGTTAGGTGTGATTGATTTCACACCCGAAGAGCGTGCTTTCTTCGTTAGAGTGGCTCGCCCAGATGTGTTTGGGGAAGAGAGGAGTTTTCTTACAATTTGGATGATGTCATCTGTCATTGGGGCTTTTGAGGGGGACCCTTATCTTTGGTAGAGGAGCTCGGACGTTCTCGTATTTTGAGGTCCCTTTATGTCAATGACCTTAGGAGTCAGAAGGTTAAAGGAAAAGTCTGAGATAGAATAAAATATTTCAAATTTGTGAAATTTTATCGTTCTTGCGACACTCCAAGACATGTTCCGATTACCTTTAAATTTTCGTTTTGCCTTTTTTGATCAAAAGGCAACTTTCCCGTTCTATTCGAAATTAAAAAAAAATAAAAGTTTTTTCATTCCACCCTAGTACATTAACCATTTACACAGAGAGTTGTCGACTTGGCTAGACCAAGTGGGATTAGTCACCAAAAAACAAAAGATATATAAGTGTTTGTTTCTAGTTCAAAAGTTATTTCTTTTTATAAATTTTCATTTACAATTAAGCAATCTGAGTTACCAACACACCAAAGATAACTATCAATATTATATTCACATCCATGCAAGTGTGCAAATTATTGCAAAACGGAACTGGAAATAGAAAATAGTAAAAAGAAATATCTAATAAAATAGTTCAGAATTCAAATTATAGAAACAGAAAAGCAACTTCTGTTGTTAAGCAAAATGCTAAATAACAGAAGGTTTCATTTGTCTCAATTGGTTGAACTAAATATTTATTTTAAGAGGATGCGAATATATTAGTAGCTCGACATCGATATCTTATTAAATATGAAAATTCAAAGGTTTAAAATAAATATTAAAGAAAAAAATGACGAAAGGTTGTCTTTTGCAAACAGCCGCTGATGTTAAAGGCGTAGGAATACTTTACTCGCTTGACTCTTTTCCGATTTTCATTTTTTTGTAACTTCTGTTGTTACCCTTTACCTCTAAAATAAAACATCTGTATATTTCTAACATATGTAGTTACTGAGATATAGAAGATCGCGTCACCAATTCATGCGTATTTTTGTCCAACTTTGCGACTCGGTGGTCGCTGAACTACAATTCCAATTTTAAAATTTTTTTATAATTTCTGTTGTTACCCTTTATCTCTAAAATAAGACATTAGTTATGTTTTTTACATATGTAGTTACCGAGATATGAAGGATCGCGTCACCAATTCATGCGTATTTTTTCACAACTTTGCGATCCAGTAATCACTGAACTACAATTCGTATATTCAATTATTTTTTGTAACTTCTGTTGTTACTCTTTATCTCTAAAATAAGATATTAGTTGTGTTTTTAAGATGTGTAGTTACCGAGATATAGAGGATCTCCCAAACAACTTTCCTTGTGGCGTTCTGGCGTGTGAATCAAATTCTTTCCTGAGACCCCGATGGGAGGAACGTAGTCCTACGTTAAAAGAATTCATAAATTCATGAATAAAATATCTTTTTCGAAAACGTTTATCTGCTCAGTTTTAATTATAAAATTATCGCGTTTCCCGCAACAGAAAATTGAAAATTGCGATCTGAAAACTGGATCACGAGGAAAAATTCGTACCAAGATTTCATTATATTGAAAGTGATGTGATGAAATTCGTATTTCGTTCGCTGAAAGTAATATATAAATTTCTTTAGATGCATCGCTCCTTATTTATCTTTCGATCCAATAAAAGATTCCATTTTGAGAAAAGTAATCACGGAGATGCTTTTAGTTTTAGTTACTGCAGACAAAAATTCTTTTTGCTCTCAGATTCTTATACTCTCAGACAAAAGCATTTCATTGCTTTGTTTTCTGAGGGATGTTTTAACAGGGAATGTCTCTAAATGACTTCTTTTTCGTAGTTTTATTTTTTCAGCAGAATGGGTTACTTAGCTTAATCCGAGAGGACGCGCGAGGGTCCCTTTATGACCCCAAGTCCTCGGAAAACTAAGATTTCTAGAAAACTATCAACCTGTTCTTTTCTTTCTTATCAGTAGCTGAGTTAGTCACCCCTCTGCCTTTTCTGAATATTTAGAAAGCATTTCCGGAATTTTTCGTACCTTAATACACGTTTGGTTAGTTACTGGGGCTATTGAATCACCCCGCGAGTCTTTCCGTTTGTTCCACACACCAGTTATTTCACTTAACAGGTGTGTTCAGCTCGTTGTTTTCCTTGCGAATTGAAGTATTTACCTGTTTCTCACAATGCTGGCTCCATACCAAAAAGAAATGCAGCGTTTCCGTAAACTTCTTGGTGAAGTTGAAACTGATGAAGATCCAGACTTTGTCAATGAAGACAATGCACCAGAGGATGTTTTAGAAGAGATTTTTTCAGATCACGAAAGTTTCAGCGAACATGATACGGAATCGGAACAGGACGAAGATTCTGGAAATGAAGATATGAATAACTTGGAATGGTTTTCATCAAAAGATGGAGTACAGTGGTGGAAAACAAAATTTAGGCAGAATATTCGCTGTCATAATATTGTTCAGAGCTTACCTGGAGCAAAAGGACCAGCGAAAGATGTGACAAACTCTGTAAAGAGTCCGGAGTTATTCATCAACGATGACACAATACAGTTAATTGTAGAGCAAAAAAATATATGTAGTATGGGAGCCTAGATCCCGTATGAGGTAATACGAAGTCAGAAGAAGCACACATATACTATTTTAGGAATTTAATGACGACGACAGAAACATTTAAGACGGCACACACATTGAAAAGATAAGAACACATTTAAAAGACAAGAGTAAAAAAGATAAAACGCAAAAATCATGAGGGCATCCACTGCCCTGTACATCAAGACATATGAAATCGTTCAGGCGTAAATTCCGTCGCCCGCCATCGCACTTCTTCTTCTCTGTATGTGTTTCGCACGACAATGTCTGCCACTTTTAAGAGCAAGATCATGTGACGTGACGTGACGTCAGCTGGTAGAGAGAAAGTGTATGAGCTCCTCCTGCTGGGATATTGCATATATTTATCGAGAAATGCGTACCAAACTTTTCACCTGAAAGTGATGCACGAAAAAAGAACCCTCTAGAAATCCGAGCTTTATCAGTGAATAATAATGGATTAGATTTGATTTGTGTTAAGCAATGTATTCTTAATGTCTAAAAGTCAAAAGCGTTTTTTTTTCAACTTAAAATATAATGTTTTTAACAGCGCAGGGGTGAATTTCAGTTTGGGGTCATTATATGATCCACACTTGTCTTAGCGTTCGCTAAGGAGGAGCACGTTCTCTCGGGTTAATGTTGCTTTTTGTAATATTTATTACCCTGAGTTGATGTTTCAAAAGAAAATCAGTTGCTTGCTAGACATCTTTGCTTTTAAATTAATTGAAAAGTAAAATCAGCCTTTTTTCTTAAACTTTCTAATTAATATGCAGCATGGGAAATGAAAATTAAATCTTGCAATCAGATAGAAAATATTGCATGATACTATGAGTTGTTATACAATGGTAGAATTCCATATTATATAAGTGCTATAGAAATGGTCATCTAAGGCTGATGAGGCTCTTCAACTCTTCTCAAAGATAAAAGATTGCCAAAATCTGCAGCATTGCTCGATTTCGAAATGAGAAACTTTTAACCAGCCGAGAGTTTGATTTAGCTCCAGCAAAATTAATGGTTTGTATAGCTGAAAGCGATGCTCAGCTTACTGAACATCATTTAAAGCCCACACCAAGTTCAGTTTTAGTTGTGTTTGGTCCTTTTGATTTAATGAATTGCATATCCAAATAAAATTATTCAGGCGGATTCTAGGCAAATAAGCGAATTTTTAGCTATTTATCGACGATGATGCTCCCGCATGAAGACATCCGATGAACACGAACGAATGGTTGCCGCCAATATGATAGTCAGACATTCTTACAAAAACAAGCCAAAATAACTTTGGGGTTACAGTTAAACACGATCTTTGTAAAACAGGCGTCAACAAGTTACATTATAAAATTTCTCTTTTTAATGTGTTAACCACAAATCAGTATGTTCCTAAGTATAACATTAAATATTCCTTAAATTCTCAGTTTCTATATTCGTAAACTGAGAAGTTAAGGAATATTTAATGTTATGCATAGGAACCCACTGGTTTTTAGCATTTATTAGCTAAATATTAGTATCACTCTTGTGGGTTCATAGCACAATAGTTATTTCCAACATCAAGTGATTTACCAAGCAAATTATCTAATAAAATGTAACAAATATTTTTGACATATTGTTCAGTTGGCTCAACTATCTAACTTGGAATCTCGGCTGTAATAAAGAGAAGCATCGTCAGTTTAAGCAGGCAATTGAAATTCAGAAAACGAATTCTCATCGATGCTTCGTTCCCTGATGAGACAGTTGTGGGAGAATAGGGGAGGAATCCTTGATCGCTGTCACATGCCGTTTTACTCTCCAAATTAAAATCAGATCTGGTTGCAAGATCTATCTTTTATTCAGGACATGCAAAAGGGCAGTCTCATTCGTCGATTTCAATTGGCGTGTTTGATGACAGACAAACGTGTCGCCATCTGGTGAACGATCAGCGTACTTGGAAACCTTGCAGGATATTTGTATGCAACTTCTGCGTTAGAGGCATGAAGTAAATGAAATGCTGGTTTTAAAGAAAGCAGTTTCTTTCAGTTTATATGAAATGAATGAATTTCGTTCCTATGTTAGATAATAATTATTCTTTATAAGTTTATTTTTTGTGCAGCTGCATAAAAGTCTTTGGTTCGTTTTCCGCTTCTTAGACGGGCATAGTTTTTCACTCCATCCCTCCAAAAAATAAATATATTCGATTTGTGCTTTTTTATCCCAAAATGAAGAGCTCATTCCAATGTATAATTCCATCGGATGAATTGTATATGAAAACAGAAGTTTAAAAAATTAGGCATGCGCATAAGAACAAGAATGTATATTGAGTATCAACATTAGTAAATTAATAATGTCATTTCAAAAAATGTCATTTCAGTTTATACTTATTTGTTTCATCTGCATAAACAATGCAATGTTCGCAGAAATCGACCTATGTCTCTTTTAAAAAGTCGTTATTGTTTCAAACTAAGAGTTTAAGAATAATAAATTTTCAGCAAGAAAATATTTTTTTTCCGAAATATTTGTAATATTTTTTTTAGATGAAAATTTCTTTTTTCTATTTTAACGGATTGAATCTGCGCACTTAAAACTCTTTCATTTTCACAATAGATTTTTTTATAGCGATACTGAATATATTGCAACAACAGAAGATTTTCTCTATGTGTGTTATATTCGCCTTCCATTGTAAGTTTTTTTTATGTGAAATGACCTTCCATACACCTCATTCATTACTCCTGGAGGGGTGCATTCCAAAAAAACATTTTATTAAAGTGATAAACGTCAAATAAAGTGGAAATTCAACAATTTTACAATTTCATTTTAGTCGATAAGTCTCATAAGAATTCATGTATGTAGTTAGTCCTACGTAATTATGTAGTACGTTACTACGTCAGAAAGTTATTTGCACTCATTCATAAAAAACTTAGTCAAGGAATATTTTGTTTAAAATTCACAAGCCAGGTCACAAGTCACGAGCTGCAGATATCTATCTGCAGATCTTGACATGGTGACCTGGACTAGGGAGTTTTAGTTTGCTTGTTAAGGGGACATACGACTGTTAAACCTCGAAAATTTTCGATTTTATGAAAAAAATATTATTTCCCTGCCTTTTCTGAACAATTTAAAACAACTCTCGTTAAAAAATTCCCATAATTATGAAAGTTATGAAGGAAAATGTATCAGCTATTCAACGTAGACATTGAATATGGCCATATCTTTAAAGTTCTATATCTCAAAATGTTTTCTTATATTGCGAACACGATATCTTAAGAACTATTGAATATTTTTTTATATAAAACTTTTACTGAATATGTATTTTGCTATGTTCTACAAATGTACTCAAGTTTTGTACTTATTTTCTCCAAAGAAGATTTATTTGGGGGTGGTTAGAAGTGTTGCAATTTTAACAATTTTTAACATTTTTATTTTAAATTGGTATATAAAATAGAAATTAAATTTAAATGTTAATAAATTGAGGTTTAGTTTCCTAAACAGACTGTTTGGATTACTTAGGTACCCAAAATATTGTGTTTAAACCAATATTTTATCCGTAATCATGCGCGCAATGTGACTATCTCATTTTTTCTCCAAAAATTATACCAATATTTATCACTCTCTCAAATAAATACATATCAATATTAAGATTTGAAAATGTGTGTACAATAACAAAAGGAACAGATATTTCCTAGAAAAAAATAGTTTTTGAAATGTTTTGTTTTAGAGATATAATGTATCGAATTTGACAGTTTTTTTCCTCAATCTTCGGAGGTTTAAAGGGCATATGTCCCCTTAATCAGTGGTGAACATGCTCGGCAACTACAAATGACGTCCAAATTGCCAATGTGTGCAGTGATGCGTTTTTCTGTGAGGAAAAATATCAAACTGCATTTAAATTAATCGGCATTTGCGCAAACTACAACTTTCGGCAACTACAGATGACGTTCAAATTGCTAATGTGTGCAGTGATACTTTTTTCTTAGGGGAAAGAGGTCAAACTGCATTTAAATTAATCTGCATTTGCGCAAATTGTACGTGGAGAATGCAATATCTCGTCAAGCTTTCTCAAAATGGTGCAACATGTTCAAGAATGGACGTACCCGATATTGATGACGCTTAGTACGAGGGAAGACAATCAATTTCGACAAATGCTGACTTTGTTGCTCGCGTGAATGGAAGCATTCTTGCAAACAGATGCTTAACAGTAGATTAAATCTCAAATAAACTGGATTGTTCACATGGAAGTGGGCTTAAGATTATTCTCGAACATCTGGAATTGCGCAAAGTTTGTTTTTAACTTAACAGCAATAACCAAACAATGGTTATTGATCGCTGGTCGGAAATTTTTCGCTGACGACTTTAAAAAAATCGCTTCATGCCTCAACAAATGTTTAAAAAAAGTTAGTGGTTACCTCTAAATTTAGCTTTTGTAGGCAACTTTAGTGTGCATATACTATTATTGTAAAATTTCGTTTCTATTCGTTTTCGCAAGCAGTGCAACTAAGTTTTTGACTGAATCTTACTAACAAAGCAAGCAATATGTATCACTGCTTTCCCTTATTTTATTGTATTTTCTATGTGGAAGTAAAAAATCCACCGCCTTATAGTCATAACTCTTACAGTGAAGAGTGTTTACGTTTTCCCTAGACGGTGTATCCACTTCGTCAATGTCACGATTATTAATATAATCCATTATCCGCGTAGCATTGGAGGTTTCCTGCCAAAATGTCAAGGTACATGATTCCGGTAAGTAAGCCATTCTTTCAAAAAACATAGGCGTTTTTATAAGCTTTTATCTTGTCTGATAATATGGTTTCCGTTCGAAATACTGAAGAAAACTTAAGAAAAGAGGGATGAAACAAATGTTTTGCAGAAAATGTTCTATAAATGCGACAAGTACTGTTCACAATGACTAGGTTTATTTTAAATAGTGAAAGAAGAATCATCACATAACTGCTATGTTTCACTTCTTGAAATAAGGAACGTATTAATATAAAATTGGAAGTCTTAATCATAAAAATGAAACTGAATATTTCTTGGGTATATTTCTGATACACAGTAAAGCACCATTTATACGTCTTTCAAGGGGCTGACGTAAAACGACGCTACGTATTAATGAAAAGATGTATAATTATAGCAAATATAATGTTAGTAATGTGCACTCATTTAAAAATATTAATTTTAAAGCTTTTTTAAGATACTACTAGTGTATTACTAAATATTAAGGAAATCAATAATTAAATTTTAAAATTAAGCATTTATCTTAAATGCGAGGAAAATCATACATCTTTTGCATATATTGAATACTTACTTGCATGTCTTATGAGATTTATGTGCTTGCAAACAGGCATATAAATAAAATTACAAATTAAAACGTCGTGTGACGTGCTGATAATTTCTGAGTATTAATAAAAATATTTGGAATCGAATTAAGTGCATTGAATATTTTTTCACTATTCTTCTGGCAAAAGATATAAATTCGTAGTTTTCCAATAAAGCCCAATGCGTCTTTAAAGAAAGGTACACTCACTTCCAAAAGTTAAGCATAATTTTTTATATGAGAAAAATTTTCTAGTTAATATAAATACAATGGTTCGCAATTAGTTGTGGACAGTCATGGGACTTGCAATAGTCGGAGCCCACATTTTAAAGTAAAACTCTCGTCACGAGGGCATATAGATGGGCGACCAGAAAATTATAAAGACGAAAAGGGATTTCGACTCATCCCGTTTCACAGGAAGCTGATAATGAGTCGAAACCTTCATCAATGATTTTGATTGATATCCACAATATTTCCATGCATTTTGGTAAAAATAGCATGAATATTCGGGAAGATATAAAGGCTTCTTTTAAAAATCCCAAATATTTCCGAAAGTCTTTTATTTATAACGTGCAGAGTTTTCAACCAAATTAAACTAAACTTACAGAATACGTGAAAATATGTTCGAGAAACATTGTATTAAAATTTGAAGTAAATACCTTGAATATTAGAGAAAAGATGAGTATTTTTAGTAAATAATTTTTTACTGCGCATGTGCGAAACGTAGCACAAATTTCTTTCATATCTTCAGAACCAGATATATAAGGCAACTAATATAAAAATTCCAGTTCAGTGCCATTAGTATTCAGAAAGATGTTGGCATTACAAGAGATAAATTGATTTTGTTTCATAAGAGGAACAAAATGATGAGGGTTCATGCGCGAACTGAAATTTTTTAACCTTGAATCTTCGAATAATTATTATCGAAATTAAATTTAAATTTATATTTAATTTAGAAGTATACCTAAGTATTCAGGATGTTAAACATTCATAAAATTCAATATTAGTTTCCAAAGATTCAAGTTTAAAAAATATCAATATATGCAAGAACTCTCTTCATTTCGTTTTTCTTAGAGAACAAAAGTAATTCAGCTTTTGCAATGCTGACATCTTTCTGAATACTGACGGTAAATTATTTGATTAAAAATTATCCTGATTAATTATTTTTACTATTTTTTCTTAAATATATATTAGACGCAAAGCCTAAAGGTATCAGTAACTGATTTATTTACCATACTCCCATAAAGATAATTGTTATCATTACAAAGTATGTTATTTTGCTTAGTTTTAAATGACTTAATTCATGGGGAAGAAAGCTTGAAACTTTCTCCAACGAATAAAATGGGGGCACATTCATTGTACTACTAATATAAATCTCTTCAAGTAACACACATGACTAAGTATCTGTTTTAAGTATTTCCTCTTCGAAAATATGAAAAAAAATTTCTTAATTTTACGATATACGTCGTCAACAAAAAGTTTTTGAAAGTATGTTCAGCTATTTTAATATAAGCATTTCACTTAAGCAATCACAATTGATGTGTCTCGGTATAAAACGTAGGAAGAAAATTTTCTTTATAAAAGAAATTTGATGCAGTTTTATGTTTATGTTTCTATCGATTTATATCTCTACTAAAATACTTAAATGTAAAATTTCTGTAACAACTTTTTGCTAACATAATCGCGAAAAGGCTGAATAAGTTCTTGACGATTTATTTATATACACCTGAGTCTAGACTGGAATTTTTAAAGAATATTACACGAGCACTGAATAAATTTGAAAAGTCTAGAACTAGAAAAAATATTTTAAACATTATGTTTGGGAATAAGAAAGAAAATATTGATCTCAAGATATAAAAGGCGAGACAAAAGTTGAAGAAGGAAAATATTCTGATTTTTTTATTCTATGTCAATTCAAAGAGAGAATGGTCTAAATCGAAAGCCAGAAGCACAAGATAAGTTCTATTTTTCGTCACTCCCTTGGGAAAAGTGAAGATAGAATATGAGGTGAGAATGCTTACTTTGTCCTTTTATTCTATAGAAGAAATAAAACACTGAAGAGAACTTGAAATGAAACAAAAAGTCTCTTAAGACCAAAGAATTGTGAAAATATTACAGTTCGGAGAATTCTAGAATTTTATTGTTGGTGAAATCATGTATAAAGTTTTCTTACTCTTAGGTGAGGCTGATGAAAAAGCAAATCAGTAGCTGTTGATGGAGAGAAATTAGATATAAATCAGTAATTTGTAAAAAATCTTCTATTGAAACAGCCTTGCAAACTGTAAGGTAATATTAATTTTCCAGAATAGTAATTCTGAATCCTCACCGAAATGAAAAAATTAATATCTGAGATTTATTTTATTTTCATGTGTAATCAAAATAAAGCAGAATATGTTAATTCTTTTCTAAGTCTTTGTGTAGATACAGTGTAAGTCTTATTTCTGCATGGAGCTTGTCGTCTCATACATTATATATATATATATATATATATATATATATATATATATATAACATATTTTAATTAAAATATTTTCACAATAAATGCGGAACTGTAATTCGTATTTACCTTTTAGCATTTATTGCTGTGACTTTGAATCAGTAAGCATTTAGTTAATTTTCTCGTTCTTTTCTGATATATTTTTGAGATTTACTCCTATATTTGTTGTCTTTTCCCAAGAATTGGCCTTCACAGAAGATTGGCGCCTATAAATTTCGAAATATTGTGACATAATCGATTCCTAAGGTCGATTGGCATTTGATTGTTGGAATTCCCTATCTGCGTTGTCTTTTTCATAGTAATAGTTTTTAATCTTTTTGTCTTTCGGTATTTCATTGTGTAAATAATATTAGGTTTTATTGTTTATTTTATTTAATTTTAAATAAGGGTTTAATATGTGTATATGATGAAAATGTTATTTGAGTTTTAATGGTATATATATATATATATATATATATATATATTGGAATGTGCGGAAGACTGCATTCTTCTCAACCCTTCCTATTGTATTGATGTCTTCCAGCCAGACTCCCGTTAGACGGTTCTGAAAATGTGGATGAAATAGCAGTGGAACAATGGATTAACGAAGATTCGACATTCGAATGTTGCGAAGTTTTAAGTGACGATGATATTGTGTCCCGTGTAACCTATGATTCAGAAGGAACAAGGAATTTCGAAGAATGTTCTGAAAGTGATGAGGAAAATCTTGCAACTCATCAAAAATTAAGTCACGGTAACGCATCAGTACACACTGAGACGTTACTTAATTACTTGGAGCAAGAAGATGAAAGCACACCTGCAGAAAAGATGATATTGAGAAATCTGCGTAGTGCAATTCGTCGAAGAGAAAATGAAAAGAAAAAACAGACTTCTATCATTTCATTCTTCACAAAGCAGTGAGATAAACATCGAGTTTTTCTTTTTAATTGTACGAATTGTAAATCTAAATAACATTAAAATTTATTGTTCACTCTTTTTCTTTTGTATTAATTAAACTATTAATGTCTTATTGTATAATAATTTTACATTTTCTATCATTTTTCCAAAATGTTTCATCAAAATTTGCATAAATTGGATTATCCGGGATATTCGCTTATCCGGGACGAAGCATTTCCCGACTACCCCGGTTAATCGAGAGTCTACTGTATATTCGGATTTGCAGTGTCTTGGTCTATAACTGCTGCTGAATTCTTCCATAATTTATCAAAACTTTCGCCAACCAATAGTTCCTAATCGCGTTACATCCAATGATAAATGTGGTAAGTTATCGCCTGGAAAAATTAAAGTTTGAAGGCCCTACCTAGTCCTTAAATATATTTTTCACTTAAGAAGATTATTTTGTTGAAACAGGGAAGTTCTGTGGTCCCTTCAACCAAATGTAGAGTAAACTGTTGGTTAATTTCTTCATTGAAGTGTTTTTTTATGAGAAATGGGATTATGTTACAGTTAATGTATGAAAGCCGACATTCTATAGAATACCTAGGCATTTTACAGAATGCCAAAAACTGGCCGGCGGTGTATGAAACGATTAACATTTCACACAATTCCTAGGTATTCTATAGAATGCCAAATGACAAACCAGCAAAGTCTGAAACACATTGTCGATTCGATTTTATAAGAATTAAAATTTTAGTGCAATTCAAAATAAAATTATTTCTTTTCATGGTGCAAGAAATAGGTTCATGTTTCATTTTGTTTTTTTTAATAAGAAAAGCATAAATTTTGTTTTGTACGAGTTTAATTTTTCTTTAGTGTTGAATAAAAGTTTCTGATGGCACTAGTTCATTATTTGTTCAAAATAGCATTAGTAGTTTTGAGGAATGCGCATCTTTTAAATAATAGCCTTATCATGATTTTTTCCCATGCTTTGCCTAAATAGCATGTGTTATTCTATAGAATGTCTAAGTATTCTATGCAATGCCTAGGGAATGTATATAATAATTCTCATATTTAATACTTTGCCAGAAAACGCCCGGAATCCTATAAAATACCTAGGTATTCTATAGTATGCTGGCATTTTCATACAATATAAAATAAGAAAGATCTATAAAGGGATTAGAGACTTCACAGATCAACTTTATTAAAGTATGATAGCTATATCAGCCTTCTTCAAATGGTAAAATAAAAATCAGAACGTTTAGTGGACATATCTCCTGAAAAGAAAAGGTTATAAGTATTTTAACCTTTCCATCAGCTTTTGGCTATGCAATCATTTTTTTTTTCTTTTAAATATATACATTACCATGGAAAGAAGAATATTTATAGTGTTACGAACATGTAATGTCACTTCCCAGCAATGTTAGTGTTATGGTTGGAAAGAAACATTTACAGAGGTTCTATCGGATGGCCGGGGAAGACCTAATCAATACTCTCTGACATTAGTGACAACTTTAGCGATTTTGGCGACAAAAAGAAGATCCTCGAAAATACTAGAATTATCATCCTATCTCTATTAGGAACGGAATGGAATGGAATGGAAGTTTCTGTTTAATGGCACAAAAGCCGGTTTCGGCTATGCTGTGCCAAACAAAAGTTAGAATTTTCCTACGTAAATTTCTCTTCTATGTTAAAAGATGCTTCAAGTCTAAAATCTTATGTAAAAGGTTAGTGAAAAAGTGTAGGAATGTCACGAGCAGTGACATTTCTTAACGAAACTGAAAAAGAAACATTTCAGTTACAAATTGTGCAATTAAAATCGCAACAAATGAATTAAATACGAAAAAGGAAACCAATATCCCGAAGGAAAGAGAATAAATTCAGGTGAGGAGTCTCGCCCTCCAAGTCTAAAATAGTGGTTTTAAAAAAGTTTAAACGAGAAGAATTAAAATCAGGACATTTTGTTAAAATGTGGTCAACAGTTTGAACTTCATTGCATGATGTACACAAAAGCACTGAATTACCAGAAAGCAGATAGATGTGAGTGTACCATGTATGAGAATTATGTATTAGGAACGGAAATATAGAGATTGTTCTAAATGATACAATATAACTTCACGCCTCTTAGTAAAAGGGTATAAATACCCGGAGGTGCTGTGACGAGGGAGTGTGTTTGAAGGTCTTTGAAATTTCATTGGAGTCTTATTTGCTTTGCGAGTTGATTAGCTGTTAGAAGCTGAAAGCTATTGTTCGTGGTATACTATTGTTATTATTGATTTGCTGTGCTTGTGTTGCTAATTTGTGCAAGAGCTGTTCTTTTTGTGATACTTGCTCTTCGATTTCCTGGAAAATTCGTTAAATGGAGTGTCATTTTCAATTACTCAGCTTGTTGGGCCGTTTTCACCGTACACTCACAGGACGATTTTCGTAACAATAACACACTCCTCTGCGCTACGTTTACATTGCTCTATCCATTTCAAAAGCATTTTTATGTGTTGATAAACATGCTATATGTTGTAACAACTGCGCCATCTAGTGACAGAACACTAGAGATAATGATAGTGTGTTCTTGAGAGAAAGAACGACGCCAAGCGCGGTTGATAGAAGATGGTTGGCGGCCTTCCATAATGACAATTTCACAATGATTGTTTTGGTTGGAGTATTACTTTATTTACTAATTAACCATGTAGTTTGTCTTCACCTACAGTCACTTAACTTCCGACTTCACCCAAGTCGGTGTTTGAGTACATATGCATCTTTGTGTGATGTTCGTCTAGAAATATAAAGGAAGTTAAAACACACATGGTGAATTCTGAATCCTGGTGTACACACCAAATACAGTACAGTATTTTACAATATATTTATACAAATGTTTCCAAGCTGATGACTGCTCGTGCCTGTTAATAAACATTTCAGCAACCTTATGTGCTTCTATCAGTTCTTATTTTGCTTATGTTTATTTACAGTTTGGTATTTGCTTTCCAAAAGTTGTGCTGCAAAGGTTCCTACCATTTGGTTCTTTTGTTCTTTTACCAGAAACGCGATACTTAAAATTCAAGCTGCTTCTGATGAAAAGAAAACGAGGCCCCATTTAAGAAGAGGAAGAAGATAACCTTGCACTAAAAGCGCGAAGGGAGTACCGAGTTTAAGGGACATTGCACTTACAATACTGAGTTAATTGGAAAGAATATACTCCGAATAGATAGATAACTAGGTCAGGGAAAAGAATAAAATCGTCGGGTAAGCGGAGGATATGCTGAAATAAACGTTAGATCTAACGAAGGGGATGAATGCGATAAACTAGGTAGTAAGGACGATGACCAAATTGTTAAAGTGATTGTGTCTTACAAAAATGAGCAAAATATGAAAAAGATGTGATAATTGTATGAAAAGAATAAAATTACTACTGAAAAATTATTAATATGATGATCAGAAATATTTAGAAAAAATATTCAAAACTTGAGATGTTGCTTATTTCCGTTGTAGATTATTTATTTAACCCTCTCAGGATATACCTATCTAAAAAGTTCATCTAAGCCGACTGGTAATAACATCATTTGCAATAACAACAATGATATAGAAGAAGGAAAATTATATTTAATAAAACTTGGATTAACCATTACTCGTTTAACCATCACTTTCTGTTATTCGTCATCGTCTAAAACACCTAAAAGACATAAAAGGAGATGGAAGATTATTTAAAGTAACGTAGGTTTATAGCATTACAATATAATTCTGTACATTAATACTCTTGTATTGAAGTTATGATTATTACTGATCGTTTTGTAAAATTATATACAGCATGCATGTATTATTCATTCTTATTAAAAGTTTTATTTTCATTTAACCATTACTCGTTTAACCATCAGTTTCTGTTATCCGTCATCGTCTAAAACACCTAAAAAACTAAAAAGGGATGGAAGATTATTTAATGTAACGCAGGTTTATAGCATTACAATACATTTCTGTAGAAAAGGAGATCCAATGCACTCTGCACAAAATGTCGGCTTACCCTCTCCTGGCATTTCCAAACTCCTGCAGTGTCACTTAAATTGCAGTGGTTGAAAAACTTTCTCACAAATAATTTATCAAGAACCCGACTTCTACTCCTAATGCGCTTCATATGTGACGAGAAAAATCTCATTGTAGAGGATAATCATTGAGCGCGCATCCACCCAGACTCACACACACTTCCAGCTACTTATGACTCTTCTTTTTTTCCTTGTACGTATTTTTATTTTTTTCCACTTTGTTTTCTTTTCTATGTTTTTCTGTCCAGTGTATGTTTCTTTTCTTCATTATTATTTGTTTTTGTCCTTTCTAAAAAAATCAAATTCACCTCCATCCATCCAAACCGGAAAGGAGCCAAATGGCTCTA
>BGPR01015807.1:0-35934 GCA_013235015.1 Araneus ventricosus | reverse complement strand
TTTCCAAAATCCCCAAAAGTTAAAATTACAAAAAATACCAGATGTGTCCACAATAACTCAATCTTGAGATAAACCGTGTACAAGCCATCATTCTTTCATGGAAGCCCACACTGACCCAGCCTACCCTGAAGGGTGTAAGGCCAAATACAGGTCAGTGACATCATTCTATCATGTATGGCACATCCTTGAGAGGCATTTTTAACTATGCATCTAAAAAGTTTTAAGTTCTTGAATCATTAAGTAGTGAAAAGCAAATCATTAAAAATATATTTGTGATTGCAAATTGTTTTTGTGTTTAATTTCTATAAACATTTTTGTGCTTAATTTGGTATTATTACTTTTTTGTAGGTGTAAACTTTATACAAGATTGTGCTGCCGTAGCTTTATTAAAATATATAGGTACTACAGACAAACGCATCCCTGCACCATTAAGAGATTGGTTCCTAAGAAATCAAGATAATCCCAAACTGACAATTTTAATTGATCTTTATTGTAAAAAGATTATGGAGTCTCGAAATAGTTTTTTATTATGGGATGATATTATAATTGTGTGAATATGATTTGTCTGCTAAATTTTATTTTTCACTGTAAATTTGTATGTATATGTATGTATTTTTGATAATTTACCTGTACAGATATCTTGCATGTATACATCATTCAAAGTTTGTATCAAACTGCACTAAAGGAACATTAAAATTTTATTTGTATACTGGATTTTATTTTTCACTTGACGCAAGTTTTCTATTGCTTTGCATTAATTAGAAATTTCACATATTTTTTCGGTTTATTTAAATGAAAAAATAAAAATGTCAGTTTTGACAAGGGAATCAGATTGTAAAGAAGACTTTTCCTTAAAGAAGCCATTTTTTTTAAGGTAAGTTAATTAGACACAAAATGTGTATCAGGCTGAAATTTAAGCTGTAAATGAGAATACATTGATGGAAGCCATACTTACACAAAACAGAAACTATCTCCTGCCAATGCTGAGCTGCTTTTCCAAATAACTAACAGATGCAGGTACATGATTTTAGTGGGAATAGTATTTTTCATGTAAAAGGACAAGTTGACAGATCAAGCAATCAGCTGGATAAATAAATTGCTATTTTGACTGGTCTTTTTTTCCATTTTGTCCATGAAATTGGTTTCAGTTGCATCTTTTTCTTGTGCAACTTGTTTTTATTATACGAGTGAAAGATTATCTTTTACACTTTTATTACATGAGTGAAAAATTATCTATAATGCTTTTATTATATGAAATAGAAAATATTTATAATAGTTAATAATGGTAGGAGAAATTATTCTGAAGCCTGGAAAGAATTTTGTAAATATAAATCTGTCTTGAGAAGAACGTTTGTTATTAAATTATTATCATTCCAATTTTTTTTTGCAATAGATTGTGAAGAAAAATTAATGCAAATGCCGTTAGCAAAATATAATGTATCGTCTACATTCTTGAATTCGAATCCTTCCAGGTCACAATATTGCAAATATTTACAACATTCATTTAAAAATAATTTATATAAATTGTATCTAAAGTTTACTTCTGTTCTGAAATTATATTGACCTTTCCAATAACGCTCGCATCTGCAGAAAAAATCTTCAAGATTAAAAATAATAAAAAATTACTTGAGATCTAGTATTAGAGATGAACAATTGTTTTGGTTAGTCATTTTATCTATCGAATCCGCATTAACCAAAAATCTAAATCATAATGGTATCAACGTATTTGCTATAAAACTTATAACGAAATGAAACAGAAATCATATATTGTAAACTTTTTTTAATAAGTTGAATACCAAATTTTTATGAAGCAATGGGGAAAACTTCAGCATTTTTTTTTTATTTTTTAAATCGATTTAAAATTCTTCGAAACAAACAATAACAATAAGAAAAAAATTCTAGACACTTGTTTTTTTTAAAATTTGCAATCAAAGTTCGCCTCTCAGAAAACGCGGGAAAAACGATCCATTTTGGCGCGAAACGGGTGTGACGTCAAAATTGCCAGACTGGGGAGAAACACTCTTCCTTCCCGTTCGCGCTGTGTGTGTGTGTGATTGTGGAGATTCTCTTTTTTTCTGTACTTTCCGACTATCGCATCAGATAAAATAATGTCGGAAAGATACAAGTATTGTATTGTTCCTAAATGTCGTAATACAACTGTAACGGCACCCGACAAATTATTTATCAATGTGCCAAAAAATTATGTTATTCGCAAAAATTGGTGTAAAGTGATGAATAGAGATCCAAAGCTAAATCCGGAATTATCAGCAAGCAGCGTTCGTCATGTCTGTGGAGATCATTTTGATGCGAGTTATTAATCTATATTATACCTATTAAAATTGTATATCATGAAGCACAGTAAATTCAGAATTCGATATCTTTTTTGTTTTTAAAAGAAGTATAAGGTGAGGTTAGTAGCAAAAAAAATACATGAAAACGTAGCTGGCCTTTAGCGGTTTCCTCGTTTTTTTTTATTTATGCTGATTCATCCATACGGGGATAGTCATGATTTAATAGCATTATAAGAATTAATTTATTTTTTCAGTTGATTTTTTTTATGGGACTTTAAAGATTTCCTTTTTTTTCATGCCGAATTCGGTTAACATTAAAAAGAAGTTAAGTTAGAATTAATTTGGTTTCATCGGTTCTGTTTTTATGCTTTTTTTTAAAGCACTTTGTCTGTCTACAAATTATGCGAAGGAAGGCACTCTTGACGTCAGAATCTACTCGGCCAATGAGAGTGCGTTTCGGATTGCATCAGGATTCCTGCTATTTCAGTGCATCTTTCGCTTTCAATATTTAAATAAATAAATTTTACTGTAAAATTTTACTTGCGTATTTGAAATTAGAATGATTTTTTCTACAAATACGGATGGCTTTCACGTGTTTTTAAAAAATGCTGAAGATCCCCATTTTAGAAGCGTCCCTGAAAAAGGCGTTAATAGGTTAATTTCCATGTCTTTCCTGAAGGTTTTACGATTTTTGTTCCAACAGCCAGTTTCTTTTTTATAATTTTTTGTTATATTTTAGTACACTAATTAAAACTTACTTCTTAAAACATTTATCTTTTTCTTATTTTCTGTTTTCCAGTCTTTAATACATTTCTTAATTCATCATTATAATTATTCTGGACTTTTCTAATCCACTTTTCTCCAATTCAGTACCAGATGGCTCCTCTCATATCGAATCAAGACTAAATGAAATTAAGCAATTAATAATTGTTAATTTTAAAATACAGCCTTGTCATCGGGGAACACACTACTGTACAGAATTCTAGCAAACCAGGAAGTGAGTGAAAAACCTATTCCGAATTTCCATCGCTACAAATATAAACAAATAATCTATATTGTATAGCAACTGATTCCAAAACAATCTTCCTCGCTAATTATTTTCATAAAAATAGGGGAAAAGTGAAGAATAGAAGGGAGATGTGTTTACATTTTACTTAGCGTGATCTAACAAAGAACTCCGGAAATGAGCTCATCTGACTTATTACCTGACACTCCTTTCCGATGCAAAATCGTCCAAAGTGCTGGTCTCGGGATATATGGTTTGACAGTATTTATAAAAGGCAATGTTTGTGTGCGTGTGTGTCCGCGATGTCCAGACGAATCTATCGCACTTACAGCCATGACATTTGGCACACAGGTAGTCGTAATGGTGACTAAATGCACCTTGAAGCCGGAATTTTAAAATTTAATCTAGAAAATATTTAATGTTTTGTGTTTATTTTGGGTCATTTACGGCTGTAGTATCTTTTCTAATGATAGTTGAAAACCAATCGATGAACCATTGAATAGAACAAACAATGTTCTTTTTAATGAAATTCGTTTTGAGCTTCAAATGTAATTTACTGAATTTTGAGAAATTTTTAAAAATAGTCAGTTTTGCCGACAAAATTTAAATTTACTGCATCCCTTGTTCTAATAAAGTTATCTCTTTCATTTTTTTGAGGTAATGAATGGAATATCCCCCCCTGATTTAAAACAAGAATGGTTAAAATATCTTTTATGGTTGAATATTTTCGCTCCATTTTTCCCTCTTAGATTCTTCGTAACCAAGGTCGCGGTGTTCTATTCCCAGCATGCATTTCGTCGAAACCACGTGATGCCATAATCCCTTCGCTTTTAGCGAGACTTTGCAGTACGATTGTACCGTCTGTCGTTGCACCGACAAATCATGGTTTGAATTTGTTTGTTTTTATACTTTTTGATAGTCGATGTAAAGGCAGATATCTTTAGTTTCAGAAGACATGTCCATCCTGTGTGTACTTTCGCTGAAACTGAAAAAAAAAAATTAAATATGACCTCAAGGAGCTATTTACACAATGTGGCTTCAAAGTTTAAACCTGAAGCTGAAGATTGTAAGCTTAAAAAATTCTTTTTGTTGAAATTCAGGATGTCACGGGCAACGCCGTGTGGGTACTGCTAGTGTTCAATAACAGCGTGCAAAACGACAGCTTTCTTACCATATGTAAGTCATCTACTTCAGAGATGTCAAGTAGACACATTTCGCAGAGGACTTCAACGGGAGATCCTATATTAAAGAAAGAGTATAAATTGAATCAAGTATGTTGTAGTCATTCTGATTATGTTCAAGTACGTAGTCTTCTCATAGTACACGGGTTATTTTTTAGCAAGGCTCTTTTCAGTGGTGTAGTCACAAAATAAGCAGTGCCGGGATGCTCTAAAGCTGGATGACAAAAAACGCGCTGTTTTAAGGACTTTTTTACAAGTTTTTTATTATTTATTTCTCGTAAAAAAAGCAGTGCCGGAGCGGCGTTCCGTCTCCACTACACCTCTGGTCCTTTTGCGAATACTGTTTTAAACTTCAAGCACACGAGTGAATCAGTGCTTTCAAAAAATAAAAAAAAAAAAAAAATGCTGCTTACAACTTGAGACATTACTCAATTCAAGCTGTTCTAGTGAGTGTAATTTTATAATAAAAATTGCTAAATCACTTTAAAAATTACAGCAAGTAAATTTAATTTCTTAGCGTCCTTTATATCCAGTGTCATATTGCTCAATTTCCAACATTAAGTATTATGTTCTAGTTATAAAACTTTGTTTTCGAGCACTGAATGTAATTTTGAATTGCAATGAAATAGGTTACATTAAATCTCTCCATGCTTAATTTAACTTGAAAATTTCTCTGAAAGATTTCGTTAATAACTTTAATTTAAGAAAGTTTTCCTATCATTTGTAACAACTTACAATCGCCAGCAGTTTCTAGAAAAAGATAATTATATCGTAAATATAGCTCACATATTCGGGAAGATATAAAAGTTTCTTTTAAAAATACCAAATATTTCAGCATATTTTTTGCTTATAACATGCAGATTTCTCATTCAAATTATACGAAACTTGTAGAATACTCGACAATTTGTTACACAAGTATTGTATTAAAATTTGAAGTAAACACGTTGAATATTAGAGGAAATATGAGTATTTGTACTATATAATGTTTTACTGAGCTTGTGCGAGTCGTAGCATAATTTTTCTTTCAGAACTTCAAAGCTAGATATATAAAGCAACGCATATGAAAATTCCAGATGAATACCGTTAAAATACAGAAAGATATCGGCATTTCAGTGAGATGAATTTCAATTTCTCAATAAAATAAGCTAAATAATGACGGTTCTTGCGCAAACTTGATATTTTTTAAACTTGAATGTTCGAATGGTTATTGAGGAAATTTAATTTAAATAAAGTATTTAATTTATAAGTATATGGGTATTAAGAATATTCAACTTTCCTAAAATTCTATATTGCTGTTCGAATATTCAAGTTTCGAAAGTAACTATTTGCGGTAAACCCTGCATCACTTAGCTTCTCTCAAAGAGAAATTTAAATTCACCTCAGTAATATGCGAATCACCTCACTACTTTCCGAATTTTAAAAGGATTCAACTGGAATTTTTACATAAATTGTTCTATATATCTGGCTTTGAAGTTGCGAATAAAAATTATTTGGATTTGGTTGAAATTATATGAAACTTACAGAATACCTGACAATATGTTAGACAAACATTGTCTTAAAATTTGAAGAAAATACCTTGAATATAAGAGAAAATATGAGTATATGTAGTAAATAAGTTTTTACTGTGCATGTGCGAAATGTAGCATAATTCTTCTTTCATAACTTCAGAGCCAGATATATAGGGCAATTTATATAAAAGTTTCATTCAAAAGTTAAATATTCAAACAGATATCGGCATTGCAGCCAGGTGAATTTCGATACACTAAGAGGATCTGAATGATGAGGGTACATTCAGAAACTGAAATTTATTAAACTTGAATCTTTGAATAGTTATAATCGAAATGCAACTTAAATTATGTATTTAATTTATGAGTATACACGAGTATTCAGTATATTCAACTTTTATAAAATTCAATATTACTGTTTGAAGATTCAAGTTCAAAAAATATAAATTTGTGAGAGATCCCTCTTCATTTAGCTTCTCTTAGAGTGTACTGAAAATCAACTCGCTGCAATGCCGTATTTTTCTGAATATTAACGGAATTGAACTGAAACTTTTATATAAGATGTTAAAAATTTATATAACTTATATATCTGGCTCTGAAGTTATGAAAGAAAAATTAAGCTACGTTTCGCACATGCACAGTAAAAAATTATTTAGTACTACAAATACTCATATTTTCTCTTAAATTCAATGTGTTCACTTCAAAGTTTAAGACAATGCTTCTCTAACATATCGTCACACATTTTGAAAGTTTCATACAATTTGGTTTAAAACTCTGCAAGTTATAAGCATAAAACATGCCGAAAAATTTGATATATATCCTCCCAAATATGTGTGATATGTTTATGAAAATGCATATTAATATTATGCACATCAGACAAAGCCATTGACTAAAGTTTCAAATCATTATCAGTTTTCTGTGAAAAGGAATGAGCCAAAATACCTTTTCGTCTTTCTCACTTTCTGGTAGCCACCCTCCAATGCCGTCGTGACCAAATCTTTACTGTACAAAGTGAGTACCGACAATCCCACATTTCTCTGCAACTGATTGCGAACCATTGTACCCATCCTAATTATTCGCATCTTAAAAATTGCGCCAAACATTTGGCCATCAGTGTGATTACCGCGCTGATTATGAATGATAACCGATTACCCACATTGACAGTAACCAGTGGCGAATCGAGCTATCGGTGAAGCCCCCAGGCCGCCAGAATTCTTGATTTTATTTAAAATATTCTCATTTCTTATTTTCCCCTTTAAAAAAAAAAAAAATGTGACAACATTGCTTTCTGGCGTGACAGGTTCGAAAATTTTCCTAATTTTCTAGTCATTCCACTTGTACTTGTAACGTTGACGCGGTCAAAAACATTTTTTGGCTAGTTATTTCATTGTATTTTTTATTAAATTATCGAAAATATTATAGTGTTCTTTATGATTCTTATTGTCAGGTGAGTAAAGTCTGTAAAGTTAAATTGTTTCGGTTTACATAAGCCATGGCGTTTGACATTCGTCATGACGATACAAAATTTTTATGCCCTCGGCCCCCCCCCCCCAGGTGGGAAGTGTGGATTCGCCACTGACCGTAACATATATATATATTAAAAAGTTAACATTACATTAATAATAACAATAATAATAAAACTAATACTCACCAAATCCGCCATTTCCTTCTGGCATGACGTTTCTGTCATAGCCAGACTTCTTGAGCTCTGCGAAATATCGTTGTACTAGCTCATTTTCTCTGCGCACCCTGTAAAGCATTGGTAAAATTCCCTGTCACATAAAGTTAACATAAAAATAGATCTTATAGACAGTGATCTGAACAGGAAATCAGGGAATTGCCACTTTCTCCAGTAAAGATAGAGTGATTCGTACTTTTTAATAGTTTGTATCTACTGCGCAAACTGCTGTTCGTAACAGTTCTTCAAACAATTCTTTTATGAATGAAATAATTTCTTTTGCTTTATATTTTTACCGGTGATATAATTCTAGTTCGTTCAATGTTTTTTAATAGTTTGTATCTACTGCGTAAACTGCTGTTCGTAACAGTTCTTCGAACAATTCTTTTATGAATGAAATAATTTGTTTTGCTTTATATTTTTACCGGTGATATAATTCTAGTTCGTTCTAATTTCTTTTGCTTTATATTTTTACTGGTGATATAATTCTAGTTAATATAACAAAACTTAAATAAAGTTATAAGTTCTTAAATCTTACATAATTTATTAATAATCTTTTTTCGTTTGTTTATAATGTGATCATTAATCTTCGTTAGTATTATCAAAGTAAGTTATATATATATATATATATATTAATGCATTTTAAAAATCACAATATATTTAGTTAATAACGTTAATTAATTTAATATATCAATCTTTTTTTTACATTTAGCATTATGTAAACTAGTATATTGCTCAGCAATATTACAGTTAGGCCCAACAGAAGTAGTTAGATAATAAGAGTTCTGGGACCTCAGGAGGCGGGAGGACCACTCCCTCCCCCTCCCGACTTTCAGCCGAGTTCAGATAAAGAATTTGCTTGAACTTTAACTACTTCTTAGATTAGATAAGAATGATGATAAGGAATTTATTTTTATTTTCGGACTTTGAAAATTTTCTTGGCTTATTTCTTTTCCAAAAGTTTGATTTTAGTGACTTAGATTTTTTTTTTTTCAGAACGTCCTTTCACAGATTTGCATCAATTCAATCATAACTTATCATCCATGCATTAAAATAAAAAATTTAAATATAAAATAAACATAATAATTTGATACTTACAATCTGAATTTCATTTCTGTTTTTAGAGACTTTGAATTTTCTCAGCTTTTGAACAGAATTTCATCAATTAGAGTTAAACTTTCAATCTTATTCTATTTCTTGACATGCTCATTTTTCTTTTTTTCGTTATCGAATAACGCATTTTCTGTTCTTAAATAACAAAAGGTTTACTTAGTCGCTAATTCTCATAAAATCTGTTTCTTAATTAAATCAGTTTTATAAGAATAATTCTTCGAATGATCCAACTTGGATTTATTTTTCTTTCATCATTCAACTTTCCTCTTTGCTTCAAGCTTATTTTTCCACTAACAAACACAATTTTAGAATATTCTAACAATAACATACAAGAGCACTAAAAATCACTTAGTTTGAATAAGTCAAATTAAAATTCCGTTTTCAACTGTTTCAGGAATATCAAAACGTTAAACTCTCTTAAAGTTAAATGGAAAATTTGAATCTTGAACGAAAAAGTGTTGGCATTATTTTTTTTTTCTTTCCGAATTCACTTCAACATCGACGAAAGAGCTTCATTAATATTTACCATTTAAGATCACTTTTTTTTCTGTTGAACATTTAACTTATCTATAAAGACATTGCAATTTACTTCGAATGACGTTAAAAAGGTTACATTAAACGTCACAATGCATTGATTCATCACAAATCATTTTATCTTAAAAATTTAGGGATCATTCGTCATACTTAACTCTAAAACTATATAAAACATTCCACTAACCTAAAATTTTTACCTATTAACTGATTAAACATATATTTCTTTCGATACTTAAAAAGTTTTCGGGTGATTTCTGCTTTTACGAACTTATTTTGACTTTCTTCTTAATTTCTTATTTCTTTTAATCTTATATTATCTCACAAACTATTTATTCTATTTAATTAATTATATGTATTTTCTCTAACTAATTTTTCTTACATGACTGAAATTCATTTTCGATTTTTTAAAACACATTTCTTCGAATTATGAAAACGATCATAGAATATTCTATCAATAACATAGAAGAAAAATAAAAATCTCTTTGGTTTGAATAAATTAATGAAACTTATGTTTTACATTCTAATTCCTTTTCACATTGATCAAATAAATAAATTTTATCTCAACAATTTTCACCACCACCAAAGAACTTTTTCTGCATGCGTGAAGACTGTGTGTGTGATTTATTTCGAATAATGATAAAAGAGTTACCACGTCTGTGTGTGTTTTCTTCTCTTTGCGACAGATTATCTTTTAAGAATATTCCACATAGATAATTCTAATCATTGCTTACTCTGTGTCAACCCTACATGAATCTTATAGTTTCAAATTCACTCTACTTTTGAAAATATATTTCTTCCAATGATGAAAACGATCAAAGAATATTCTATCAATGGCATAGAAAAATAAAAATATCTTAGGTTTGAATAAATTAATGAAATGAAACTCATGTTTTACATTCTAATTCCTTTTTTACATAGATCACATAAATTTAGTCTCGACAATTTTAACCAACAAAGAACTGTTTTTTTCTGCATGCGTGTTTAATTCACGAAGACTCTCTGTGTGTGTTTGTGCATGTGTGTGTTTGTGCATGTGTGTGTTTGTGTGAAACTCATGTTTTACATTCTAATTCCTTTTTACATTGATCAAATAAATTTAGTCTCGACAATTTTAACCACCATCAAAGAACTTTTTCTGCATGCGTGAAGACTCTGTGTGTGTTTGTGCAAGCATGTGTGTGTGTGTGTGTTTGTACATGTGCGTTAGGGTGGATCGAAAAATCAAAGTGTTGATAAAATAATCGGTATAGGGTACAAAAGTTGTCTTTTATGTGTACTAGCATACATGCAAAATTTTTTCAACTTTGTTTAATATCTTCCCGTGCCCCAGGACGCTTAAATATTTGCAAAAAAACGTTTTTTATGCAAATTTCGAATTAAAAATGTGTTAAAGAAACTATTTTACAGAGAGAAACGTAGAGGAGAGGGCGAATTAATGATAAAAAATACCAACAAAAACTGGAAAATTATCGTACTGAAAAATATCGTGTTTGTTCGATATCACATTTTGTAAGTGTACAAATTTCGATACATGTAAATTCCAAAAAGATATGAAAATTCCACTTGCTGAGCGATTGTTTTATAAAGATCGAATGAAAGGAAATGGTTATTGAGAAGTGGAAGTAATTACTACTGAAAAAAGAGAAAAGGAAACAGATGGAAGACAAAAAGATATAAAATGTAAAATGGATTAAACTGAAGTATTGATGCTGCTCATGCTCAATCAATGCAACTACTTGAGATCAACACTATAATACCGTCGCTTGTATACGAATATGGATGTATTACCTTGGAATATCTTAAAAAATCGTTTGGAATTTCCCTACCTTAACAATGGAATGTGATTCATACAGAATTTCAGATGAACAGCTAACTGTTTGCCCATTATGTTCTACAAGACATTGGAATTATACACGAAAGAGAGGAAAAGCTGCGTGTGAGCCTGTGAAATTTAAATGGGAGCAGCATAAAAAGCTTTAAATGCAGTTACCAGAGTCACTAAAGTTAACAGTGTCTCAATTATAACGAATATGAGGAGAAAAGACGGCACAAAACTGCCTTTAATTGAAAGAGATTTTAAGTACTACTCAAAGTTACACAAACGAGGAGCATTATGCTCTTGTGGAACGAACCTACTTTATTAGCCTTGTCGGACTCCAAGTTATTTGCCCATAAGGAGGAGCTAGAACTGTAAAGAAGCAATGCTGAATTTTTTAAGATTTACATAATAAATTAAATGGGCTAGCCAGTAATTGGATTAAATGGAACAAAATGTAAAACCCAATACGGGCACAAGGGAGGTATTCAATTAAGCGAGGAACCCAGATTCAACAGACCATTACAATAGTAATTTGTTTGCTTGAAACAAATGAGTTACCTCTTCGTCATCCTCAATTCTTTGGATGGTGCAATGGCATGTTCTACAAAATTTTGTCAATACTTAGTAACAAAACCTATGAGCTACCATTGGCTCCTTTTTCTTCAATAAGTATGGAGAATATGCCGCAATATGAATAAGATGGTTCTCAGCAAGCTGATCAGCAATATCTATATGATATTTGCCTACCGATATCACTCGGTGAATGGTATTCTGACCTGACATTAAAAGCCTGGTCGGTTGTTACTCAAGGTATTGTATAACAATTGCAGGTAATTTTAAAAGGTTGTATGGTCTGGCCTCGACGATGTATTATTCTTGCATCATATATTGAAATTACATACACCCAACCTGTATGGTTCCATGTCAGACAACCCTCCATAACAGAAGGAGCGCTGCATATTTGGAGACTTATTTTCATTTTTTAGATGTGGAACCCAATTTGAAATATAGTACACACTTTTATTCAACAAAATAAGCTTCTTTTTTGTCCAACCCAGAAAGAATTTTGCTATTTTGTGAATTCTCACAGATCTTCTAAAGGGACATAAGGTCTTTAGCACTACGAAAACTAATTTATTACTGCAATGAAACAGATGATCAGGAATAAAATTTTGCGATGGCAAAATAGACTTTAAAACAAAAGTTTTTTGCACTTGATAACAGCGTGAAAAGTTGGGCATTTAGACACCTCTTTATGAATGCATGCATTTAAAGAAGCCAGGGAGACATGGTAAAAGTTAGTGGAGAACGGTCAAATATCGCCGCTTTAAGCTGTAGCAGAAAGATGTTTTCATAGTGTCTGAAGCGTCCGGAAATATGGAGAAGAGAAGGGGCGGCTTCATATTGAATAGGATGCAAATCAAAAAAAGTCTTATCAAACATTAAAGCCTGAAAAGATTACATCCTTTGAAATATGCAAATCTTAAAACTAATAAAAATTAAAAAAAATCGATTAAGTTCACTTTTCGTTTGTGATTTATTGCTTTGACCATTGGGTATACCTATATTAGTATAAAATTATAATTATTTATAAGTTTATACTATACTTAGATCATCTGCCAATTTTTTTTAAATATTTTCAATTAATTCCTACAATTTTAATAGATGTTGTAAAATGCACCAATTTAAACTTTGAGACTTCAGACCTGCTGCAGAAGATATCAAATGAACTTCAATAATAATAATCAAACTAATATACCCATCAAAACTTTCAATACAAGGAAATTTTGAAAATGTTTTGTAAATTTCCCCCCAAAATCTTTTAACTACTTTTTTAGACATAGGAAGATAGATAGTTCAATAAAAAAAATATGTCATAAAACTAATATACCTAAGACACAACTTTCCACCCATACCAAAATAATTTCAGAACAAAACAAAACAAAATTTAGCGAAATTTTCGCTAAAAATTCAATTTTAAACTATTTTTTGAGCCTTGGGGCACCGGAAAGATATCTCGTAATTTTCAATAAAAAAAAGTATATAAACTAATATACTTGAACACAACTTTCCCGCCCATGCCAAGGAATTTCAAAAAAAAAAATTGGTTTTCCTATACTTCAGTCATCTAATGACTGCGTGTTAATTCATGGTATGTGTGTTTATTGTGTGCATCATTTTAATTCATAAAATGGCCAATATTATTGTGTGCACGTTAATTACATGATAATGTGTTTGTGTATTGTTTATGTGGTACGTGTGTGTGAGATTTATTTCCAAATAACGTAAAAAATTGCCACGTCTGTGTTTGCTTCAATTCCACTCCTACATTTTCAAAGAAAATATTTTTCAATGACGACCTGATATTAACAAATACAATGCTTGGATCTCTGGACGAACTTCAAAAAATAATCTGTTACGTGTTATGCTTCATGATTATAACTGAAATCTAGGTATGAAGATCTGAATTAGTATTAAATTTGTTTCATCATGTTTCTTTAAGATTAAAAGATTATGTTAAATCTTACATTCGTGACTTATTTGGACACGTCATAGATGATACATGTCATGCTTATTTCTAGAATATTTGACTATGACTATCGTCTTGCATTGATAATTCTAATCATATATTCTTTTTCAACTATCATACATAGAAAAATCTCTTTATGTGTCACTTGATATTTTCTTAGAACTTCGAGAATATTCTTCGTGTTTCATCATCACTATTCGTCATTCTTATGTCGATTAAAGACATTTGTTACTTTTGTCTTCCCCTCACCCAATCACATTCGCAAAGATTAAGTTCTCACACAAGTTCAACCAATAATGTTACTGAACCCTTTTATCAATTTTTAGAGTTCCTTATAAATTTCGAACTTTCCTTCATGAATTTACTCTACTTTGATTTTTACCATTCTACTGTGTTTCCCGACTTTCTCTTCATCATGAAACGTGCATCATCTGAATCCGCTTCTTCAACGACTTCTGCGAAGAAACCCTCAACATTTAACAACACTGGTGGCTTTACTGCAGACTCTATTCCTCAACACCATTATTACCTCGGTGAGGACAACTATGCTGTGATCAGTGATTTCGAGGATGTATTAAATGTATACATTCGAAAGTTCAAAACGAATGAAAACGGTGGGAATCACTTGCTACCGAAATGGACAATTCATCTTTACCATCAGAGACGGGAAAAGTGCTAATCGTCAGAGACACTCTCTTTCTATCAACAGCGTGGATTGAAAACAAGCCTTTCAGCGATATGTGACAAAAGTTAACTTTTCACGGTAGTTTCTACCATCTGTGTGCTACTCACCGAAACTGAATGGAACCAACTTCAGTGCATTAGGAAAAAGATCAGCGAAAGCTGTAAGTCATTGATGTTCAGCAATTTTCTGAAAAAGAAAATTCTTTTGGAAGTATCTTCACAGTTCCACGTACCAATTTACAAATGGAGCTAAGCGATGTTGAGATGGTGCTATCGATGTCCCTAACAGAACTTTTAGCGGACAATATAAAGAGTCGAATCGAGGAAATGACGGTTTGCAATGGTTGCATTGAGAATCAGGCGAATCAGCTTGATCACGAATGCATGACCAATGAACTTTGAATCCAGACATAGTCTTTACGGAGACTTAGCTATCCTATCACTAACTAATTTACAAGACACACAATTTTTTCTTCTGACGTCTATCAATAAAATATTTGAGCAACCGTACTAAAAATCTCTTGGGTTTGATTAAATTAATAAAATTTACCGCAATAAAACTCGAATTTCTCACAGTTTTTGAGAATAATAAAACGTCAAACGGAAATTTTTCCGCCTGACTTTAAAAGAAACACTCACATCACTGTATTATACTTAACAATATCACAACGGTAGTACTATCTAATCTGAACATAACACTTAAGGCAGGCTATTTTTACAATAAAAGACTTATTATCTGGCAGTAAAAATTACAAAGCAGAAAGAAAGAAATAGAACTTTAGATTTCCCTCCTAGGAATTAATTTTCTAAAATAATAAGTCATCATAGGAAATTATTTTCTGAAATAATATTTTTTTTCTTTAGAAAAACAAATTGTGTGTGCATATTCAAGTAATAAGACGTAAAGTCCTGGAAAAATTTGAGCGAAAGTGCTGCCTTTTCGTTCAATAATCATAGCAGGATAGCCAACGGAAGACGAAAACTTTCAACTTTTAATTATTGACGATCTTATGAATTCTCTAACAAATGATATAGCACAAATATTTACTGTTGGATCTCATCATAAAAAATTCAGCATAATTTTGATCACTCAAAATCTTTTCCCACGCATTCGAGTAGCAAGAGACATCAGTCTGAACGCTCACTATATAATACTCTTTCGAAATAACAGAGATCAATCGCAAATTGCGTGTTTTGGCAGACAGGTGCTTCCTGATTGTTCTAAATTTTTCATGGACGCCTATAAAAAGGCGACAGCGGAAAAATATCAATACCTTCTTGTGGACTGCTTTCCAACGACAGATGAAGAATTGAGATTGCGACAATTACTGTTTCCAGATCAAAGAGGAGTTAATTGGGTGTTTGTGCCAGAATAAAAAAAATGAATCGAATTAAACGACATGTTCACTTGTTGCATGTCTTTTCCTCTGCGAGCCCCCAACAAAGAAATGCAATATTAAAAAGTGCTACCAACGAACAGATAAACATTGTGCGAAATTTGTCAAAATGTATTAGACGGAAACGTGTCGAAAGCGAAGGTTCGACAGTTGTGTCGCTATAAGAAAGTTATCCGTCAGTTAGCTGATCGAAATATTCCCATTGCCCGAAAACGCAAGTTCTTGACAAATCAAACAGGCGGGTTCTTACCGCTCGTTCTTCCGGCTGTTCTGAGTTTGGTTGGAGGTCTTGTGGGGAAAGCTATAGGCAAGCGAATTTAAAAAAATGGCTCGAAAAATGGCTTTGGTTCCTAAAGAGCTGGTGTCAGAATATTATCAACTAAACAAACCCGAAATAAGAGTTGAAGATAATATTACAAATCTATTACATAGCGAGGATACGCCAGACGATATGAAAGCCAAACTATTGTCTCATTGGATTCCGAAATATCAACGTTTGATGCAGCCTCCCCCGCCGCCAAAACCATTTGAAATTCCTACAGAACTTTTGCAAGAAACAGAGGTGGAAATAGTAGAAACACCTCCTTCGTTGATATCCGGTACAAACACGATTGCAAAATATGTTGCATATGCTATTCCGAAAACGAGAAAGAAATACATCCTACCCATTTTGGAAAAACTTAGAGATGTCAATTACACATTCAATGAAATGAATGAATTACAAAAAGATGGGAAAACAGAAGCAATGGAATTGATTTATTTAGTTATTTGATGAGAAATGAACGAGATAACAGAAATCCCCCTCGTAGTTTTCATACATTTTTGGAAGGAATATTGGATGCGAATATACCTATAGAGTGGATTGGCAATAAAAATGTGAAAGAGATGATTCTTCTCTCACAAGCTGCTCCGAAACGGAAGGATCAAAGCTCGCCAAACCCTCTGAATGAATTAAAACCTAAGAAATTGTCAATTGCGGAAAGATTGCAACATTGAGTCAGGCAAAACCAGAAAAAAAGACTATAAAGAAAACATTTTCCGATCCCGAGAGCTCATTTGCCACTCCACAATGGACAACTTGGGAAGAGAACAAAAGATTGTCGAAAACTTCGCCTTGGAAGACGTGGAGAAATTGAAGAAACTTTAATACAATCCTAAAGAGCCTGCTTCGTTTGACGGTGTCAAAAGACTCTCAAAAGCAAGTGGTTTAAAAGAAACTCGCGTTCGAAAATTTCTCTCGGGAGAAGATCTTTATACGCTTCATTTCCCGGTGCGTTATAAATTTTAAAAAAGGAAAACGATTGCATATGGGGTGAACGAGTTGTGGCAGAGTGATTTAGTGGATTTACAGAAAATATCACGCTTCAACAGAGGCTATCGATATATTCTAACTATTATTGATGTAATGTCAAGGTATTTAAGAGCATTTCCAATCAAAGACAAAAAGGCAGGTACAATCGCTCAAGTTTTCCGCAAAGTTTTTAAAGAGGTTCGACCTAAAAATATCCAAACAGATAAAGGTACCGAGTTTTACAACAAAACTGTTCGTGACCTATTTAAGAAATTTAACATTCACCATTACTCAACAAAGAGCGAAGCGAAATGCGCTATTCTGGAAAGAGCGCACAAAACATTGCAAAATAAAATGTATCGCGTTTTCACTCATCGCAATTCATATAAGTATTTAGATATTTTAAAACCTTTCGTTGAATCATACAACCACTCTGTGCATCGGAGCCATGGATTTGCGCCTGCAAACGTCACAGAAGCTGACGAGCCACTGTTATATAAAACTTTGTACAAGATAGATACTCCAATTAGATTTCGATTTACGGTTAACGATGTGGTGAGGATTTCAAAAGCTCGCAAAGTGTTCAGAAAAGGTTATCTACCTTGTTGGACTGAAGAAACATTTGTCGTCTACAAACGACATCCAACAAATCCCCCAACATATGTGTTACAAGATTTGTCTGGCAAAGAAATTGCTGGTCGGTTTTATACAGAAGAGTGACATAAAATTGATAAGTCCGACAACGATTTGTGGGCAATTGAAAAAATTATTCGCACAAAAGGTCGAGGAATTTCCCGTCAATTGTTTGTAAAGTGGGTTGGTTTCGACGATTCCTTTAACTCTTGGATTAAAGCAGAATGGTTGAAAACATGACAGATTTTCATGTTCTTTTACCATCCAACTCGAGTATGCAATATTTTCCAGATAACTCTCCAAATCATTTTCGAACGAAATTAAGCAGACCAATAACCCTAAATGGTGAGTGGGAGTGCTGCTTATCCGAAGTGACTATCCCAGGAAAGTACTTTACAATCCAACCCCGTTATAACGATTCCTATACTGTCACAAGAGAAATTGAAGTTCCACATGAAACGCTTCTTACAACATTCAACATCTCTCTCTACAATGAAGATCATGAAGATTTTGTTGCGGGGTTCAATGCTAATATGAAAAATATTTTTACAGATCCACCATTGGTGTTCACTTACACCAAAAATAAGAAACAGCTAAAAGTGGAACTGAAACGTGGATTTGATTGGATTACCACAGCAAAAAAAGGAAACCAACTGTTAAGAGATTAGATCCCAATAAAAACGTTACTATTCCACATAAACCTGGGGGGTTTACGATAGTTAGAAGATATCAGCCTCCTAACAGAGAGATTTTCAAAAATCAAAAAATTCAGCTGGTCGCAAGAGAACCTATTTTAGATGATACTTACGAAATAAAATTAGAAGAAGGAGATTTATTAAAGCAAATTGAATTGAAACTAAGTGAAGCTGGACTTTCGAATGAAGTTCAATTTTCGGAAAGCAATGGACAAATCATGGTGACATCGCAATTCAATATTAACATTGAATTCAAGAAGAACTCTTGCCCCAGACTAATGACTGCTCTGAATATAATCGATGATGCAATATGTCATTCTCGGAGAACAATCGAAAATGCAATTTCCCTATACTCGACCAGTTGAATCGATCAAGGGCGAATCATTCCATGTGATCGCCTATAAAACTTTTCCCACAACTCGCAAAGAAACCAAAACTGCAACATTTCTCATTCCGAGTGGAATGTATCAGAATGCAAAAGACTTATTTAAAGAATTCAAGTTTATCTCTTTAAAACAGACTGCAGATTCGCAAGTGGGATTACATGTTCCTAAGCACACTTTTGTCACGTTTTGGGAGAAACTTCAAGATCTTTTAGGATCCTCTCGAGACACTTTTGAGCATGGTGATTATAAATCGGATTATGTTTTAGAGTTGCGAGCGGGCATCACAGAAGTCTATGTGTATTGTGATATTGTCGCCCCCTCTCTCGTGGGAGATTCCTTGGCATCTATTCTAAAAATCATTCCAGTAGCCAATGAACATAATGAACAAATAGTTAAAAACCTTTCGATTCCGTTATACTTTAAAGTTAAAAAACAATTCTTTGGCGTGATAGAAATTGAAATGCGAACAAGGAGCGGAACTCCCATCAAATTCATATCGGGGAAAACGAATTTGGTTCTATCCTTTGGGAAAAAAGTTATATAAATGCTGTCACATCAGATCCGCGTTTTCAGAGCTAAGAACAATCATGGCGAAGCACGGTCATAGATTGCAACCCGAGCATTGCATTGCGCATTATCAGAATCAAATTGGGAATGCTAATCCATACTTTTCTTCCGACTTTCCCATTCAAAGAGGATATGGTTTTTTCAGTAGCTTGCATCGATACGCACTACCCCTGATGATGCAAGCAGGAAAATATTTAGGCAAACGTTTATTGGCGTCTGGTCAAAATATCGTGGAAGATGTTTCTCGAGGAAAATCATTTCGTCATGCAGCGAGAGATGAAATTCGCCAATCTGGTCGAGAAATAAAAGCGGATATACTTCGCAAATTACAATTAGGAGGAGGAGTTAAAAGGAAAAAATCCAAGCGATCCCGTCAAACGAAACGAAAGAAACTGAATCCAACAGACGTCTTTTCCGATCTCTAACACCCGAAAAAATGGAGCGGTGTTACTGCACCAAGAGCGAATTAGAATTATTCAGCCCCGAGAAAATCCAATTAGCAATAGATAATTTTAGATTTGTGGAAATTCATCCAGTCGCTTCCATTTCTGATAACAACACTATTGAGTTTCAAATTACAGGATTAGGAGATGCCTATTTCGATCTCTCGCACGTTCTTTTAAACATTCAGGTAAAAATTCTGAAAGCAGATGGAACGGCTTTCACAGCTGACGACAAGTGTGGACCTATAAACTATCTTTTGAATATAATATTTTCGGAATGTCACATCTCACTCAATGATCGACAAATTTCTTCAGAGAGTAACTATGCTTATAAAACATATATTCAGAGCACGTTGTTTCATTCAGAATCATCGCAAAAGAATTTTTTGCAAGCTGCCATGTTTTATAAAGATACGCCAGGTGCATTTGACAATACAGATCTAACACCCGCAGTCAAAAATTTACGGTTGAAACAACGCTATGAACGGGTGAAAGAGGGCAAGATATTCGATATGTGCGGAATTCTTCACATAGATTTAGGAATGCAACCTCGACTCTTAATTAGC
Source organism: Araneus ventricosus (assembly GCA_013235015.1). Taxonomy (NCBI): domain Eukaryota; kingdom Metazoa; phylum Arthropoda; class Arachnida; order Araneae; family Araneidae; genus Araneus; species Araneus ventricosus. The sequence continues at coordinate 15,615 of BGPR01015807.1, read as the reverse complement.
GGGACAACAGTTCGTGTGCGTTTGTTAAAAGCAAAAGACGATTTCAGTCTCTCAGCTAAAACCAGTGCCTTTCGCCTTCAAATCGAAAATATAAGTCTCTTTATTCGAAAATGTGATGTATCGAGTTCCATAGTGATCGCACATGAAAAAGCTTTAGAACAGGCGTTAGTTCAAATGCCTTTCACTAGAATCGAAACGAAAACTTTCACTCTCAGTTCTGGACTTAAAAGCGTTATAATTCCAAATGCTATGAACGGTATTCTTCCGTCACGAATGGTTTTGGGTTTAGTTTCTAATTCAGCGTTTAATGGTGATTTTAAGCAGAATCCTTTTAATTTCAAGAACTACAATCTAAGTTATATTTCCTTATCAGAGAATGGAGTGCAGATACCGATGTCGGCCTACACACCTTCGTATAAGAATAATCTGTACGCAAGAAACTATTTGAGTCTATTTACAGATCTCGCCCAACATAATACGAACATAACGCTTGAGGAATATAAAAACAACACATGTTTGTATGTCTTGGACCTCACACAAGATTCTTCTGCCAGTGATCCTTTTAATAATATAGCTAGAAGCGGAGACATATCGATTCATTTAAAATTTGACGAAAACCTTCCAGAAACAGTCACGTTATTAGTTTATATGGAAATGCAATCGCTTATCGAGATCGATAAAAGCAGAAATATATTTACTGACTTTTAAAAACATCATGGACACTCAAACACTCTTACGATTAGCGCACAGCGATCCTATAATAGCTAGAAGATTTGGAGGGGTGTTTGCAAGCGATCTACTACCGAGAAATCGAGGTTATTATCAATCATTTATAGTGAACACTGATGTATTTCGATGAGAATGATAAATGCACTTTCTTCTGTTCTTACGGGACGTATCCGAGGGGGAACATTAAAATATTTATCGATAACAATTCGAGCCAAATGGAATGGAATTCGAAAATATTACAACATCACAAAACGACATCTTGTGGGCTGTTTTGTCTCTATTTTCTATGGCATTTGTGTCGAAAAGTAAAAATCGACAGATTGCGAGAAACAAATGTTTGCGAAAATGAACGTGACGTAACACGTTTTGCGCAAACACAGCCGAAATTGGCAAATCATTCAACTTTCTGCACCACCAATCAGCAGTGTGAATCTCTTCAAAATATGTCAAAAAATAAAAGAAAGAGATATATTAATCACAACAACAGTTGCGATTTCAGATAAACTCCAGCCATGGAGAGATTTGGATATATTGTTGCGGATTCTTGCTCTGGAGGGGATTATTTATACATTCATAACAAACTTTATGATAATATTTTGGAGTGTGTCGAAAATGCTCGGCTACATAAAAACTCTGTGCAGCCTGCTAAGATTATGTACTTTTCCATATTATCAAACACAGAAATAGTGCAATTCCTACATGAAACACAAACAGATGAGAAACGATTTGGTTTCTGTCAACTCACACAATATAATACTGCTGAAAAATACAGCGTCTACTCTTCACACAAACTTCTGTTTGAAACAATTGTGGACACTATTGGAGCCACTAAGAGTGTTTCTTGGAATGACGTCCCGGACTGTCCCAATTTTGAAGCAAAATTTGGGTATTTTCTACTGTTAAATGATGATGAAGTTGTGTTTTATTTACATTGTTTGTAAATATATTGCTTTGTTGAAAGATGTAACCCTCTGTAAAAACGATTTTATTAAAAAAAAATATCCAAATGTAACTTTCTGTGCTTATAAAACAATAAAAATGTTTTGTTTGATTTTTCAACTAGTGTTTGTCTTTCTTTTTTTATACAAATCTATTTTGTGTAAAAAGAAAAAAATGCATAAGGATAGTAGTATAATTGTGGGGGTTCTGCAACACCCGCCACAATGTGAAGGTGGCGTGAAACTGAAGAGGGGGCGCTGTGATCGCCAACCCCTTCCGAGTTGAGATAAGGAATTTTCTAGGACTTTAACCCCTCTGCCACCAACCCTTTCTGAGATTAGATAAGGAATTAAGATAATGAATTAATTATTTTTTCGGACTTAGAAAACTTTTGAGAGACTTTTTATTTTCTTCACATGTATTAGGATTTATGAACTATTGGAATTAATTTGAATACAATAAAAAAAATACATATATCATTATTTAAAAATCAATTTATTACATAAAGTTTTTTTTTTTTTTACATAGGAAACATCCACAAATACATAAAATATATACATTTATTCCGAATGTAATGTTTATAAGTATACATACAATAGGATGATCAAGTATAAATGGCTTTAAATTTTATAATGACCATAAGCAAATGATTCCACTCCATCGTCTAATATATATCTTTTATCATCGATACTGCTTAAAGTAACTTTGTTTATTTTCATACTATAGAGATTATGATTAAAACTCTGTATTCTAGATTGCACACCGCGTGATTTTGCAGAATTTACAAGGCAGTTTTTATAATCTTGATGTTTCACATTTTTTTGAATGTATGTTTTCGTAATGCCCTTAGCTGTTTTTTTTCTCATAATCTTTTGTCAATATTGAGTACATTTTTGAACGTAACCCAATAAATTCAACAATGCATTCCGAGATTGTTTCATCTTTAAAACAACCGATTTTTTTCTTATTTTTGATTGAATATAGAGGATGATCTACAGGATAGTCAAATGTGTCAAAAATTTCAGCATTTTCCATCATATCCTTATATATATCTTCTGTTTCTATATGATATGTTAGGGAATCCGTATCAGTGAATAATAACTTGCTTTTATTTCCATATCGTTGTTTAATATATTCATAATGAAATTTATACATATGAAGTTTGCTAAGCTCTAATATTGCAAAGCCTACATATAAGGGTTTATTTAACCAAACAGTTTTCTTAAGACGTTCAACCCCAACAAGATTATCATTAAAGATGGATGTGGGAGAAGCGACTAACTTTTCTGCTTTTGGGTTGTTATTAATTAATGATATGTCTTTGTGCTTCCGAACATTTTCCATCGTTTTGCCGTAAACGGCATTGTTCATCAATTTAAATAAAATTTTTTCAAACAAAGAAGTTGCATTTATTCTTTTATTGGTATTAAATTCAAGTTTTAGATAGAATTTCAAATTTTGAATAAGGGTGACATAATTTTTTTTATCGTTTAAATTGGGAGTTAGTTTTGCAATTTTACTTGACGTTGTGTTTCCTGCATGCTCTCTACTATAAGGGGACAACATTTCTTTGCATATTTCTAACTTTTCAGGTGCAAGTGGATATTCATTATGATCATCATGGAGATGGCGAGGATATGATAGATCGACTTCAAACACAAATCCCACTTCTCCATCATCAACAATGGAGAGGATCCAATCAGAATCGATTCCATCTGATGAAATCCATTCAAAATTTCCATACGGAAGGGGTTGGGACATTGCCCAACCGTATAAGTTATTTGCATCCAGATATAAAATATATGTACTAGGTTTGTTAGAATCATAATTTGGCAGATATTTATTGTTTGACTGTGCAAATCTGTGTGTGATCATAGATATCCCCCCACGAATCCCATTTTCAATCATCAGATGCATGTTTGGATCTGTAAACAACTCGAGAGGTTGTTCACACATTTTTAGACAAGCTTGCCAGGCCAGCCCAGCAGATGTAAAAAGATGGGTACAATCCAGATCATAACTTTTTTGAGAAAACGATCTAAAATTTTCGAACACATCTGCTAGCTGTAGAACATCCGTCATCACATATAAGTCGTGATACTCCCCCAAATTTTTTATGTTAAACATATTCCAAACATTTTGCGCATGAATATAATCATCATCGGTTATGTGCTGTTCTGTGAGTGAGCTGTAAAAAGATTCTTTTGGAGGCAATTGGGTTTCTTCAAATTTTTGAAAGGAAGACATGTATTCATATGGATATATGCCTTTTCTTAACATTAAATCCACATGGTGGGAAATATTTTCATTTAAAATTTTGAATTCCTCTTTATCAAGGTTGGCTACTAATTTTTCTAAAGACGATGGCAAAAACTGAAAACTGTCTATGAACTGGAGATGTATTTTACATTTTTTATATGTGCTTATGATCGAAAATGATATGTATTTTTCCATGTTACGTCCAATTACGTTAAATTCAGAGTTTTGAATTTTCCCCAGAGCACTCATTATATGATGACAATCATAATTTTTTAGATTATGAAACACAATAGGTATAACTTTTTTTTAAACAATATTTTAAATTGCATTCATTATGGAGAGCGCCACGATATTGCCCTGTAATGTGATCATGGTCTCTCACCCTATCCCCATGTAGTTCTTTCTTGCAGAGAAAGCAATTTTTTTTCTCTCTGAAACAACTGTTCTTGTTCGGGTGTCATGTGTAGAGGAGCAATAGTGCATATTTTTTGTGCTAGTTCATATTTTTCTTTAACTATCGCATTTAAAAAGTGTTCCACGGTGTTTTCCCCTCGATAATGTACAATTGGCTTATAAGTTTTCCCATCCGGACCGATGATAATATATGCATATCCACAGGGCAAATGTTTTGCGACTTTTTCTGTGTATGAATTATCAGCGGATGGAGATGCTCCGCCAATGGGAAGGATTAATGCTTCAAAATCTGCATAAATTATAAAGGGAAGTCTATGTTGGAAATGATGATTGTTGAAAGAAAGATATTTGTTACTTTCTTTGGGCATTTTCGTGCGTTGGGGGGTATGATTATCACAAAACCGACGATGATCATCTAAATATTTTTTTTGAGAAAATCTATGTAAACAACGGAAACAAATATGGGTTGCTGCCTTATGTTCGGTTAAATCTCCTAAGAGACGAGACATATTTCTTATTAAACAATAGTGGCGATGCTCCTCTTGAGAAATTAATAAAAGATTAATGCAATCAGGATTGGATTGTTTGGATATGTAAAGTGGGAACACCATATTATCCTCATATCCATACACATTAATTCTCAATTCATTTAATCTTTCAATGACAGGAACTTGGTTAAGGGAGACTGGACAAGTCACATTACCAACTTTAATTTTATTCTGATGAGGAATGTAATGATTAACACGTTGCGGGTTATTTTCTCTACTAATATTCATTTGATGTGCCAATAGACACCAAATGAAGCAATTTTGATCGGTACTTTGAATATTGAGAATAGCTTTCTTTTTTTCTAATTTAGCCGGGAGTGGAATATATGAACTTGCTCTAAGAGGTCGATATTTTGCAACACAAAGATTAAATTTTATAATTTTTTTTAGAGTCCATCCCGATCCCCTCCGGATGAATTCTTCAAAGCTATTTGTAATTTTGTCAAATCCCTTGTCAATGTTCTCCCAAACAAAATCCAGAGTTAAAACAGTATCACAATTGCTACGAAAGTGAGTCGTTATCGTTTTTTCTTCATCATCACTAATCATTCGCGACATCTCCATAGTTACTACCATGTACCATTTTATTGAATTTAAAACATCTAATTCATGGGATAATAAATTATATACCCGCGGTCTCATTTCTTTAATGTATTCTTTCAAGTCTTTGCTTACTTTATCACTGTGGAAAAGTTCATGCTTAGTAAACACATCTAATGCATGTTTCATTTTCTTTGCACGTTTGTTTGTACAAGGAGATGATTCATGTTTTCTCTTAAAACCGTGTTCAATTCGTGTGTGTTGCAACAAGCACGATTTTCTAGAGAAACTTTTGTTGCAAAATTCGCAAATATGCACACTTGTAGATGAAGGAGTATTTCTCTGTCTATTTGAATTAGAAGCTCCTCCAGACGATTTTTGACAATTATTATGGGCGACAAGTTCATTCTTACCATGTGTCTTCTTGTGACGATTTAGTACATCCTTTCTTCCAAATTTCTTTTGGCAGATATTGCAAATAAATACTTTTTGATCTTCATGTATCTTTCGATGACGAGTCAGATTATCCCTCCGGGAAAAGACTTTTTGGCAAATGTCACATGAATCTGGAAATAGTGAAAAAAAAAGATTTTAGTATGGAACCAAATTGTATCACTTACATTGCAAGATGATTTTACACAATTTTGTGTGTATTATTATTTTATAAATTGAAATTAAAAGGATCATACGCCAAGTTTTTTTTCTCTCTTATTAATTCATTTTATAAGGTTATAAAGATAAATAAGTATTTTATACCTACTTTAAAAAATTATTGACTTTTCTAATTCTTTATCTCATCAAATGTTATTAATATTCTAAAATAATTAAGTTTTTGGGATAGTGGAATATATAATACTTTAAAGGTTGTATCGTTTAGAAATTAGCTTCGTGGTTGATGACTTTGTTTCTCCCATCGTAAGTCAGGAAAATTTCCACTCCGTGTTGTAGACATGCTTGATGTCTGAAGGATTTTCATCCATAGGGTTGGTTGTTGTTTCATTCTTCGATCTGTTTCTCCCCGTTTAATAGTTCATTAAATTCAGCTAGCAGAATATCCAGAATGATAAAGCTGAAACACAAATAATACTAATAACATTTAGAGATCTACGATTTCATTTAATTAAATTATTTAATTTAAATAAAAGAAAGTTGCTTTTAGCTCTTGAAATGAGAGTATAATCATTTCATATTTAATTAAACATGATTTAATAAGAATTGTAGAACATCTATGCTTATGAGATACAATAAACTAATAATAGTAATTTTAGAATTCATTTCAACTTTTTAATTAAATTATTTAAAATAATATACACTTCAAGACTAATTAATATATGAATTATATACATCGATGGTTGAAAGAAATATACAAATAAAAAGTAATTTAGTACTCTACTTTAATTCAAAGAATCACTTTGTCTGTTCATCATAATTAGTACTAGTGAAATGTTTCAAGGGTCTAAAGCCAATGATTGATGTCACTAAGATGCAGACAAGAATTGAAATGATCGAAGAATAATATATATTTCTTGGACCTTGTTCAACTAATGTCATTTTAAATTTGAGATACCAATTCAAATTTTCGGTAAGATAAAGCTTGCATCATGTTCTGTGCGTTTGATCTTTCTGTTGTCATTGATTATTTACTGTTACTTGGCAAGGTATTCGACAGTTCCATAGATAATTCAATCGCATTCTTTCACACATTAATCCTTGAACATTCTTATTATCTAATGTTTCCCGCCGATCAACGATTGAGCTGCATTTTTTTCTTCTATCGAAAATGTGCCTTCAATTAATGACATTGCCTAAGAAAAATGCATTACTCACTATCACCTTACTAATCTTGTACACGTCTACAGATCGAAAATTCTCGATGATATGCTTATTCAAGAATCTCTCACTGGCTTTATCGAACATACTTTCTTCATTTCGACCAGAACTTGCCACTCCCAGTCAAAACATCAACTCCCGTCGAGATGTCTAAACATTGCCAGTCTCAATACTTTGAGACGGTAAGAAAATGATCATCATATCTCGTAAGTAACATTCATTCATTTGTGTGTGTAGTAGATTATATATGCCATATATATATATTTATTTATTTTTTGCTCAAAAGAAGCGTACTACAAGCAAGATTTTTATTCACATATTATGAGAACTCTATGAGCAGGCCAAATGGGCCCTACAGAAGCTGTTCATGCCCTGAGGGATGCAACATCCAGCCTTCCCACCACCACCCACCACTTTGCCCCAGTCTCGTCCCGCCACCACCGAGCTTGAGCCGTCCTTCACCACCCACCACCACGCGTGCGGCCCAGCCGTCCACCTGCACCTGAAGCCGTCGCAGCGCAGGACCCCTCGGAAGAGACACGGGAGAGGACAGCAGACCTACAAAACGGCAGGGTTCATTGGGAGTTGAGGCAGGAGGTGTTAAAGCCTCCGTTGTCCCAGTCCAGTGATGAATTGCATTCGTCGAATTTTTCGTGCCAAAACCAGTCAACTATGGACGGTGTTTATAATTCCTCAACAACATGGGACTACTTCTCAGAAATGTTAGACTTTATATATTTGGAAAAAACCTCCAGCTTCAAGTCTCGAACAATCTAATCATTGCTCTGTTCGGAAGACAGGTATGCCTTAGAACATTCACAAAGCGGTTTATACTGCAAGGATTATATAAGTTGAGGGCATATAACTATTAAGAATTTGATCAATGGAATATGTTTAAAGATATAATATTTGATGTCGTGCATGTTTATTTGGCTTGCAATGTGATGATTTTTTTTCGTTTTAATAATGTTAAATGTTTTATTTATCAAAGATGTTGGTTTTCTTTTTTTTTTTTTTAAATCTATTATTATTATTTCAAATTTACTTGTTGTGTTGCCTTATACATATACAATTTCTCAATATTTTAGAATATTTTATTTTTCTATAAATAATTTTTTTATTATTATTATAACATCTACTAACATGTTTCAATTATCTGATTTAAAAGAGAGAGAGAATCAGTAATACAAAATTTTTCTCAACTTGTGATAGAAATAACTAATTATTTTATACTACTATTAGTAATAACATTTCAAAGGTTACTTTTTTTTTCAGAACTATTTTAAGTAGAAAATCTGTTTAATAATTTTAAAGCTTGAATTATTTTCTGGAATCTCATGACATTTTCGATGTTTAATTTATCAATTAATAGTTTTATTATAAAGTCTTATTAACATCTGCGAAAGAATTTCAATCTCTGATTGGAACCTTAAGATTATTAGATGAATAGTAAAGTTATCATCAATATTAATTTACATGAATATATTATTTTGTGGAAACATGAATCGTTACGTAAACGTTTTAGTCGGAGTAATTGAATAAGTCATGTTGCATCTCATCCAAGCTTTCTTAAAGAAGACAAACTGCGAAAGGCAAGCTTATACACGAGTTTTCACGAAGGCTGAGGAGGGGATACATGAAGTCCAATTTTTTTGATCATAGCAGCAGAGGGACTTACTCGAAGCTTGTCGCACTGGTACATCCCTTTTAGAGAATCGTCACGGAGCTGTGCTAGGTGTTGCAGTCCAGCAGACTGCAGTGGAAGGTTCGTCGTCTTATAGTGCACGATCTTTTGCTTGACCACGTTTCTAGAGAATTGAGTAGCATAAATTACTACTCAAATCAGTTTTCTTCCCACGTCAGATTTAATTTTTCAGCAAAGTCCTGTTCCAGGGTGTGGTGAAGTACCATGGACCCAGAATATTCATATTTCTTGTCCATGTGTCAACTTCATGATTTCCTTAAGGAGTCGATAATTTACCCTTTGATGATCCGGCTGTTTGAAGGGCACCTTTGAAAGTTTTGTGAACATTTCGTTACATTCCCTCTTGCGAGTAGAAAAGTATATAAGTTATATTGGGTGAAGACATTGTTAACAACTGGTCGAAGTGAGTGATCGATTTATAATGAAACAACTACATAGCTAAGTTATCATTGTTTGAATATAAGATAACCATCACTAATTTCAAGTAAATGTCAGATGACCTTGTCTGATTAAATTCTTAAACAAATCTCAGTAAAATGCAATACAATTTGTTTTCCTATTTTTCTTTTTATTTTTTTCTCAAAGGAGGCCATTCATGATTTTGCATTAATGTGTCTTCGTCTCCAGGAGGGATGTCTCTTCTTTTTTATTCAGATATCAATTCAGGGGAAGGAATTTTTATAAAGCTTTTAGGAAGAATTGAGCATCCCTTGAAGAAACATGCTCAAAACCTGGTGGATGAGGTTTATTGGAAGGTGTCACAAAGATTTGATCAAGTCAGACGGTGGGAGTTCTCAGCATTTCTCCTGTAAGAATCAGATGCCCTTAGGAGAACACCCTTAATCAAGTAACTCTCCCCGTCGAGATGTCTAAACATTCACTGAAGTCTTCATGCTTTGCAAGACGGTAGAAAATGATCATCTTTCATATCTCGTAAGTAGCATTCATTCATTTGTGTGGTAGAATTATATGTGTATATATATATTTTTATTTTTGCTAAAAAAGCATGCTACAAACAAGATTTTATTCACATATTATTCTGATGAAATAATTTTACGTACAATAAATAATAATAATATATGAAAATAATATCATGTACTTTAAATAGTAAAGTTAAAACCTTCGGCTTTTTTTTTTTAGGCAGAAATTTGAAATTTGTTGTTACTATATGTTTGAGTGGACTTAATTTCATTTAATTTTGACTATATCAAGACATTGCTGTATTTTTAAATACAAGCCGGAAATCTAAGTCGTCCATTTCTATTCAGATTTTTATTCAAACTTTTAATTTATTTATTTTTATCGATTTTTCTAAATTGAGCTCAAACAATGCTAGTGTTTCTTATATATAAAATAATAGTAATAATAATGTGATTTTCACCTTACTTATTCTTATATCTTTACAGTGGATGAGAACTCTCCAAAACGAGCTAAATGGAGCCCTGCAAAGCTGTTCATGCCTGAGGGATCCTTCCACCACCACCACCGCTGCGCCCCAGCCGTCCTTCACCACCACCACCAGTGCGGCCCAGCCGTCCACCGCTGCACCTGAACCGTCCGCAGCCGCAGGGAGCCCTCTCGGAAGAGACGGCGAACGAGGACAACGAACCTACAAAACGGTAGGTTCGTGGGAGTTGGGCGAAGGTGTTAAAGCCTCCGTTGTCCAGTTCAGTGATGGTGCATTCGTCAATTTTCGTGCCAAAACCGTCCAACTATGGACGGTGTTTGTATGTCCTCAACAACATGGGACTACTTTTCAGAGAAAATGTTAGACTTTATATTTGGAGAAAAAACCTCCAGCTTCGTCTCGAACAATCTAATCATTGCTCTGTCGGAAGAAGACGGAGTATGCCTTCAGAACATTCACAAAAGCGGTTTATACTGCAAGGATGTATATAAGTTGAGGGCATATAACATTAAATTAAAATTTGATCAATGGAATGTGTTAAAGAATATAATATTTGATGTCAGTGCATGTTTATTTAACTTGCAATAATGATGATTTTTTTTTCGTTTAATAAATGTTAATGTTTTATTTATCAAAATGTTGTTTTTCCTTTTTTTTTTAAATCAATATTATTATTATTTAAATTTAGTACATTGTTGCCTTAATATGCAATTTCTCCAATATTTAGAACTATTTTATTTTTCTTATAAAGTAACTTTTTTATTATTATTATAACATCTGCTAAAACAGTTTCAATATCTGATTTAAAAAGAGAGTGAGAGAAAAGTCTGACTATTAAAATTTTATTTCAACTTGTGATAGAAATAACTTATTATTCTTATACTACTATTAGTAATAACATTTTCAAAGGTTACTTCTTTTTCAGAACTATTTTAAAGTGAAAAATTCGTTTGACATAATTTTAAAGCTTGAATTATTTTCTCAGGAATCTCATACATTTTCGATGTTTAATTTATCAATTAATAGTTTTATTATAAAGTCTTATTAACATCTGCTGAAAGAATTTCAATTTCTGATTTGAAGAGAACCTATTAAAATTTTATTTCAACTTGTGATAGAAATAGCTAAAGTTTTTTTTTTATCATTCTAATAAAATAACAATTTAACATGAAAAATATTTATTTATTTATTTTTTTACATTGAGAATGATGATAATACATAATTAGTCTCGACGTAAACGTTTACATAGTGGAATTGAATAGTCATGTTGCATCTCATCCAAGCTTTGCTGTAAAGAAGACCAAACTCGGCGAAAGGTAAGACTTATACGAGGTTCTTTCACGCAAGGCTGAGGAGGGATAGCATGAGTCCAATCTTTTTGATCATGCATTAGCAAGAGGGATCCTGCTTCCAAAGCTTGTCGCACTGATTTACATCCCTTTTTAGAGAAGATCATGTCACGGCAGGCTCCAAAGCTGAGTGTTGCGATGTCCACAGACTGGTCTAGGGAAGGTTCGTCGTCTTTATGTGCACCGATCTTTGCTTGACCACTTTCATAGAAATTGAGTAGTACAAAATTATACTCAAATCCAGTTTTCTTCTCCACGTCAGATTTAATTTTCAGCAAAGTCCTGTTCCAGGGTAGTGGTAGTTCGCAGTGACCAGAATATTCATATTTTATGTCCATGTCGCCGTAACTGCATGATTTCCTTAAGGGTCGATAGGATTTACCCCACACTTTGATGATCGGCTGTTTGAAGGGGCACTTTGAAAGTTTTGTGAACATTTCGTTACATTCCTCTTGCGAGTAGAAATTAAGTATATAAGTTATATTGGGTGAAGACATTGTGAACAACTGGTCGAAATGAGTGATCGATTTATAATGAAACACACACATGATGCGTTATTTGTTTGAATATAAGATAACCACTCACTAATTACGCACATGTCGAATGCCTTGCTGATTAAATTCTTAAACAAATCTCCAAGGTAAAATGCAATACAATTTGTTTTCCTATTTTTTTTCTTTTATTTTTTTCTCCAAAGGAGAGCCATTCACTTGATTTTGCATTAATGTGTCTTCGTCTCAGAGGGGATGTCTCTTCTTTTTTTATTCCAGATATCAATTCGAGGGAAGAATTTTTTATAAAGCTTTTAGGAAAATTAATTTCTGATAATCCTTGAAGAAACATGTCAAAACCTGGTGGATGAGGTTTTTTGGAAGGTGTCTGCAAAGACTTGATCAAGTCGAGAACGTTGGAGTTCTCGACATTCTTTCCCTTGTAAATCAATTCACCCTTGGGGAGAACACCGCTCCAATCAAAACATCAACTCCCCGTCCGAGATGTCTAAACATTCGCAGTCTTCATGCTTTGAAGACGATGAAAATGATCATCTTTTCATATCTCGTAAAAGTACATTCGTTCATTCATTCATTTTATTATTGTAATTGAATTATAATAACCTAATATATAATATATTTACTATTTTTGCTAAAAAGAAATGCTACAAGCAGATTTTATTCACATGATATTCATTGAAAATAATTTATGTACAATAAATAATAATAATAATATATGACAATAATATCATGTACTTTTAAATAAATTAAGTTGAAACTAACTATTTTTTTTTTGGAAGAAATTTATTTACTATATGTTTTTGAGTGGACTTAATTTCATTTAATTTTATTTATATCAAGACTGTTACTGTATTTTTAAATACAAGCGGAAATCTAAGTCGTCATTTCTATTCAGACTTTTGTTCAAACTTTTTAATTTATTTATTTTATCGATTTTCTAAGTGAGCTCAAAACAATGCTAGTGTTTCTTATATATAAAATATAGTAATAATAATATTGATTTTCTTGCTTACTTATTCTTATTAACCATCTTCACAGTGGATGAACTCTCAAGAGCAAGCTAAATGAGATGGAAACAAGCTGTTCCATGCCTGAGATGCAACATCCAGCCTTCCCACCACCACCACCGCTGCGCCACAGTCGTCCGCCACCACTGCAGCCCAGCCGTCCTTCACCAGCACCACCACTTTAAGCCCATGTCATACCTACCACCCACCAGTGCGGCCAGCCGTCCTTCACCACCACCACCTGAGTGCGGACCAACCGTCCTGCATGCACCTGAACTGTCTCGCATGCAGGAGGCCCTCTCGAAGAGATCAAGGAACAGGACAACAAGACAAACGAGTAGAGTTCGTGGGAGTTAACGGAGGGAGCTAAAGCCTCGTGCTCCAGTCTAGCGATGGTGCATTCAGCATTTGTGTCTTACAGAAACGCGTCAGCTATGGATGGTGTTTTGTACATCATAAAACTACTGGGACTACTTTTCAGAGAAAATGTTAGACTCTTATATTTGGAGAAAATCACTTTGTCTCAGACATATTCCTAATCCATTGCTCTGTTGAAGAAGACGGGAGGTATCCTTCAGAACATCTACATGAAAGCGAGTTTATACTGTACAGTGCTATATAGGTTGAGGGCAGTAGTAACATTAAATTAAAATTTGATCAATGGAATGTGTAAAAGAATATGCCTTCAGAACATTACAAAAGTGCGGTTTTATACTGCAAGGGATGTATATAAGTTGAGGCATATACATTATAAATTAAATGATCAATGGAATGTGTTAAAGATATAATATTTGATGTCAGTGTGTTTTTTAACTGTAATGATGATTTTTTCGTTTAATAAATGTTATGTTTTTATTTATCAAAATGTTGATTTTCCTTTTTTTTTTTAAATCAATATTATTATTATTTAAATTTAGTACATTGTTGCCTTAATATGCAAATTTCTCAATATTTAGAACTATTTTATTTTTTTCTTATAAAGTAATTTTTTTATTATTATTATAACATCTCAAAGTCATTTCAATATCTGATTTAAAAGAGAAGAGAGAGAGAGTCTGACTTAAAATTTTATTTCAACTGATAAATTAATTATTCTTATACTATAGAAATAACATTTCAAAGGTTACTTTTTTCAGAACTATTTTAAAGTGAAAAATTCGTTTGACATAATTTTGCTTAATTATTTTCTCTAGGAATCTCATACATTTCTGTATTTAATTTATCAATTAATAGTTTATTATAGTCTTATTAACACTGAAAGAATTTCAATTTCATGTTGAGAACCTTTAAAATTTTATTTCAACTTGGCATAGAAATAGCTAAGTTTTTTTTATCATTCTAATAAAATAACAATTTAACATGAAAAATATTTATTTTTTTTTACATTGAGAGATGATGATAATACATATAGTCTCGACGTAAACATTTTACATATTGGATTGAATAGTCATGTTGCATCTCATCAAAAGCTTTGCTGTAAAGAGACCAAACTCGCAAGTAAGGAGTTAGTGAGTTCTTTCACCAAGGCTGAGGAGGGATAGCATGAGTCAATCTTTTGATCATGTCACTTAGCAAGAGGATCCTCTTCCAAAGCTTGTCCACTGATTTACATCCCTTTTTGAGAAGATCCTATGTCAGCAGGCTCAAAGCTGGATGTTGCGATGTCCACAGACTGGTCTAGGGAAGGTTCGTCGTCTTTATGTGCACCGATCTTTAGCTTGACCATTTCATAGAAATTGAGTAGTACAAATTATACTAAATCCAGTTTTTCTTCCACGTCAGATTTAATTTTCAGCAAGTCCTGTTCCAGGGTAGTGGTAGTTCGCAGTAGACAGAATATTCATATTTTATGTCACATGTGCGTAACTGCATGATTTCCTTAAGGGTCGATAGTTACCCACTTTGATGATCGGCTTGAAGAGGGCACTTTGAAAGTTTTGTGAACATTTCAGTTTACATTCCTCTTGCGAGAGAAATTAGGTATATAAGTTATATTGGGTGAAGCATTGTGAACAACTGAATAGAAATGAGTGATCGATTTATAATAGAACACACATGATGCGTTATTTGTTTGAATATCAGATAACTCATTAATTACGCAAATGTCGAATCGCCTTGCTGATTAGAATTCTTAACAAATCTCAAGGTAAAATGCAATACAATTTGTTTTCCTATTTTTTCTTTATTTTTTTCTCAAGGAGAGCCATTCATTGATTTTGCATTAATATGTCTTCGTCTCAGAGGGATGTCTCTTCTTTTTATTTGAATATCAATTCGAGGAAGAATTTTTATAAAGCTTTAGGAAAATAATTTCTGATAATCCTTGAAGGAAACATGTCAAAACCTGGTGGATGAGGTTTATTGAAGGTATCTGC
>BGPR01015806.1:792-34254 GCA_013235015.1 Araneus ventricosus | reverse complement strand
AAGGATTAATGAATGCAACAGTCAGAGATTATCCATTACTTATTAGCGGGAGCAGAACAAAACATCATCACAAGCAAGCACAAAGCACGGTCATGGCACAAGAATTAAACAGAGAGTGGAAATATATAAGAAAAACCTGAAAGTAGCGCGCAACGCCACATGGTGACAGACTTGGACTTAGATAGTTTCAACACACGCCATATTGGGTATATAGCAGACGCATTTAGGTTCATCTGTCCTACATTCTAGAGTTTTTATAATCCATTATAACTCTGGTGGCTTTTCAGAACATGGTATTGTTTATAGGCTAGATAGTATCTGTAAATTTTTTGATGCAAAAATCGTTCAGAACGCTATACAGGGCAGACCTTATGGACCTAGAGTTACCGAATTCGGCACATAGTTACTTCTTGGGTAGCAGGAACTCATTAAAAAAGGTTTTTCGAAATTTTAATTAAATTTTTAATTAAAAATTAATCGAAATGTTAACCTTTTACCTCAATAAATTTGGAGCAAATTATTGCACAAAAATCATCTTTACAACACTATAAAACTTTTTAAAAACTAGCTCTTCAGCGATACCATATAATTTTTTTCTCTTAATTTTATAAATCTTTGAAAGTACTTTTGGGTGTTTCACAACAAAACTTTTGATTCTTTTAGTTACTGCGTTTATATACACGGCGCGATTAACGGGACGATATTAAATACATTTTTGAGGTGCACTTTATCGTTGTTATAACTGAGAGTACATTTTTAAAAATAATATTAGTAGTTCTGTGAACAAGAGATTCGCGTCAGGACAAAAAAAATCTAAAACCTGTTCATCATCGCAGTCTTTAAAAGTTTAGACGTTTTTCTTCGACTGCGAATTATTTACACATGTCTTTGCTTTTAATAGCATTCACAAAATCACAATTAAATGTCTGCTTTTATCAGTATTAACGATATTACAATAAAACGCCTGCTTTTATCAGTATTAACAAAATTGCAATTAAATGTCTTACCGTTACCAAAATGATTCAAATGTTTTAAAGTGACAAACTCGCCAAATATTGAAACCATTAAAACAACCACTATTTTGAAACGGAATCAAAAAATAAAAATCTTTATATGCACGTCGTTATTATTGACTTCAAAGGACATTCATGCTAAATTCGAAAAAAAATGGACAACGCATTTGGCCCTGATTGCTGAACAAACTTACAGAAAAACAATCGGAATGCCGAATGTTCGAGTTGAAACAGGTCTTCGCTTTGTTCGGTTAACCCCTTCTTGATTGGATTTTTTTTTTTTTTTTCGAATTTCCGACTCCCAAAAAAGCATTTTTTTATTGCAGAAGATACAAAATGATTGTTTTCCATTCAAGGCGGGAAATCTCACCACGAGACATGAAAAAAGTAGGACTATTTGCGCCATCTCTTGGCAATATTCAGAAATGCAAAAAAGTAATTGCTGAATATAACAAGACGTGTCAGTAGCGACGAATTCACTTTCAACGATGAAAGTTTTCTCTTCGTCTCATGACATGCAACGTCGACCGGACGAGCACAGAAAAAAATTCGACGGGAGGCTGTCTCTGCGAAACGGCCGCTGGGATTGAGGGGCGTAAACTTACTTGCCTTACAACTGTGACTTTCTGTGACAAAAGTGATGTGACTAAAGTACCTCTATGTGACTAAAGTACCTCTATGTGACTAAAGTAGTTCTATGTGACTAAAGTAATTCTATGCGATTAAAGTAGTTCTATGTGACTAAAGTAGCTCTATGTGACTAAATTAGCTCTATGTGACTAAAGTATTTCCATATGATAAAATTAGTTCTATGTGACTGAAGTACCTCTATGTGACTAAAGTAACTCTCTCTTTGTGAGTCTGAGATTTTGTGACTGAAGTAATAATTTGCGATGAAATTCTCCGTTTGTTTATTCTTCTCATAATATTGTTCTGCTCGTTCTTTCCGCAACTGCTTTGCTCGTCATTTCTTCTCGTTCTTCTCTTCCTCACTTATTTGATGTTGATAGCTCGATTTCGTCTCCGCTTCAACAAACCACTTCGCTGACTCACTTTGGCAGTTTCTAGAAATTTCTTCAAAATAAAATTTGGAAAATCCCGTTAATGTACCGCTCACAACTAACTGCAGCAAGTGACTGAGGCCGCAGTTAGGTATGAGAAAGCGCGGGCAGCTAGATTGGTCACAGCGTGCGCGCGCATCGGTCGCTGTGACACCATCAAAATTCTTCGTGCTTTTCACCAACTTTGCAACTCGACTGTGACTAAGCGGTAATTCCAAATTCTAAAATTCTTCTTGCAATCTTCAATGTCCACTTTTCTTTGTTAAATGAAACTAAAACCAACTCTCTGTGTTATTTAGTTACGGAGCTATAAGCGTTTAACTTTAACGCGAAAAACGTCATAATTTTTTCCTTTCCCGACACCCCATTAGACCACTATGAAGGGACGTAAATTTACGTCAAAAGCCGAATGTATGACGCACGACGCCGACCAAGAAAGGGTAAATAAAGGCAGAAGAATTAAGCTTAAAATATTACCATGCTACGAGGTTTCAACTAGAAGACTAGACTCTCCTTTAAATCTTTATTTTCCCATGAGATTCCGCTACATATTTCTTGGAGCTGCACGGGGCGGAGATGCAAAATCTAAAATTAATTAGGAAACCTCGAGTCTTCGCTTCTACACCCTATGGAAACTTTTAGCGATTCCAAATTCAGTGATAAATCAATGTAGATGCTTTTTCATGGAAGCGTTGTTTCGTAGCCATTTTTCCCCAACTTAATATTTATTCACCTTATATTTTTATATCTTTCGCCTTCTTTTCCTCATAGGAGGAAAAGGACGGAATAAATTTATCTTCAACAGGAAAGGAATATCATTTAATGTCATAAAAAGTGCGTAATGGTAACTTATTTCGAGAGTACTACATAATATTCTTTGACCTCGAATAAAATCTGCCGGAATCACGTTAGCCGAATACGATCATTCACTTATTATACAGTTATCGTGATATTTGTAACGAAAGGAATTGCATTAATATTTTCAGGTGATAAAAATTTAATTACAATTCATATGTTATCAAAGACCATTTAATAGACAACTGATGCTAAGTGCATGTTTTAATCATTGACTTTATGAAAACAATGAAACTGGTAACGGAGCTGCAATAAATGGCAGAGGGTAGATGATATACTAATAAAAATTTAATGATTCTCTTGCAGTATACCACAATATGTAGAATCATCATGCTGCAATGAAGTATCCCCAGGTTTTTCTTAAGATCTTCTAATTACTCACAGTTTATAATCTTCAAAGGAAACTCTAGAATTATTCTAGTATTTTTGGAACTTTTTTATGTTTTAAAATCTTAAGATATATATATATATATATGTATATATTGTTGGAGATTATTGGTCGTGCCGTAAGATAACTCAATTTTCTGATTATTCCTATGCCGCAAGGTGAAAATTTGTTTATCAGTGTGACGTCATTTTCTGTATCACGTCCTGATGTTGGCGTATATAAAATGCCTGTGTTTTCTCTGTGTATGTGTCGACGTAGCGTGAACGGAGTGATCATCATCATCATGATGCAGCAGAACATAGTGTTGTGTATATAATAATTTAAAATTTTTCTTTTAATGTTTATCAAGAAGATAAACCCAATAGTAATAAATGCATCTTATTAGAAGAAAAATGGACTCTCTCGTCTTTATGCGTACTTTGCTGTCTCTGTTTTCCAATATATATATATAACGTATTTGTGGTTGTAGTCGTTGAAAATATACAGGCCGAGCAAATAACTACCTCTTATTTTATTATCAATAGGAGAGTGGTGGATATACATGCATCTACGTTTTGGTTACAAGCGAAAGTGAACAGCAAAATCCTGTATTCTCTCGGATAAGGGAATAACATATTGACACGTGATCAAAGTGAAGGGAATATTGGGAATTTTTAGTAAGTTACGTAGGCGTTTCAGGGAAAAAGTCTGGTGCCACAGAGACGCTGTCATGATTTTCTGTGGGCACGTGAAAGCGATTAAATATTCTTTTAGTAATAAATATGCCTAAATGAGAGATTTAATATACCTCCAGCGCGGGAAAAGAACGAAACTGGAGTTTTAGAAAAGTGATTTTGGAATACTTTAAGATTTTAAAATATATAATATTAGAATTTGGAATAAAATTAAGTGAGATTATTACATACATATATATATATATATATGATAATAATAACATATTTATTCACAAATAAAACACCATATGCATCAAACATCCATTTCAAGAATTTTAACTGATTACATAACTAAATTTAAATTAATCCAATAATCAAAATTATTAAATTAATGCCAAAAGTACCTATAGAAAGTTTTTTGACATATCATATTAATTCTGTTACTATTAAGACTAAATTAATAATTGAAAAAGACAATCCAAATATGGAGTTTTCAAAAATTTCAGTGATCAACTCGACTTTGTACGAGCTTGTCATTTTAAAATCTTGATTTTATGTGCGCAAAACCATCAATGAGACAGTTGTTGAAAACATAAAGGGTAAATTACCCTAAATATGCAGAAGAAAGAGGGGAAAAGAGTCTTTCCCCTAAATTACATACTGTCAGAAAGATAACATTTATTTAACAAACATAAAATATTGCACATTATTCTAAATTGCACTAAATCAGTTAATTCTATATCTAAGATATACATATATTAACAAGGAATTAGTGAATCAAAATGTGAGAAATTCATTTTACCGCCATCAATATCCATCAGCTATAAGGCAAAGACTCAATACATAGTCCGCATAAAATATTCATATTCTTGAAAAGTAATAAGAGATGCAAGAAAATGTTTATGTTGAAATTTAAGAAAATGGACTGTTTAGCTTCTATCTGTGTTTCGTACGTGTCCGTTGTCCGATCAGTATGTTCTGTTCATGGACAAAAACTGAGTTTATCAATATTTTTCGTAAGATATCTCTTTCAGTGTACTGGTTTTGCTTGCTCTCCGTTTCGTACTTTTCCCTCTCTCTGTAAATGAGGTCGAAAGTCAACCGCTTTCTTGCGAGAACTGGTGCATATAAATGTGAAAAAAAGTATTGATTCTATGCGTTATGCAACCAGATGTTATCAATTGGCATCAACAAAAATATACTAATGAGCGTCTAAAATTAACCTTTTCATTGGCGGTTTCTCACTGTTTTTCTTTGATTTCGTTATTTTGCTGTTCGGGTACAATTATCAAAAAAAATTATGCCATCCTTAAATTTAAAAAAATGAAAAGGGATTTGAACTTCTGGTCCGAAACATGGTAGCATGATAATGTTTTATGCTTGATTCGTCTGTCTTGATTGCTTCAGCCGTTGAATTCTGTGCGTAACATTTTTCCATCACGATATTTTCAGAAAGAATGCCAGCCTAAAAACATTATCATGTTCGTAAAAACGTCAAATGTTTATGTTAAAGCATTGATCAGCAATAAAGTGAAAAAAATCTTTATTTTTGTTTAGTCACACGAGAGCTATTAAATTATTAACAATGATCACAATCTTGCTATTTTGTTGCATGCTGTTACCATTATTAAACTATATATTTAAAATAATTGGCAGAACATGCAGACCGTCCCCCCAGTCCCAACCACTGGACCGATTTCGGTCATTTTTATTTCATGTGGTAGCTTAAGACGCCTAGATATGTCCTCAAAGGTCGCTTGCCCACCATCACCCTCCATTTTCCAGAGAAATCGAAAAAACACTACTCCACTGTACATTTTCTAGGAAAAGAACATGAGAGATAGCTCCCCAGACCCAACCTTTGGACCGATCTCGATAATTTTCATTTCATATGAAAGCTTATGACCCCTGAATATGTCATCAAGGGTAGCATGCCACCCCTGTGACTGTACATCCAAAAGGTCTAAAAGAAAAGAGTCATCACAACTACGACAACCAAAAATTGGGCGTAAACTGCGCATTTGATATAGCGTACTTTCTTCACTTAGTGCGAGGCATCACTGAATGATGTAAATGTAGAATAATCATAGGGAATTGAGACATTGTGGTCTGTTTGAAGTGGATGAAAAAAGTAATTTTCTTTATTTCTTTCGATCAGTCTGGGTCATAGCCAATAGTTGTTAAGTGAATCTTTGTAGAATTGTCAACCAGAAAAGAGTGGAAGCTTACGCCTTTTGAAGTGGCTGCGTCATTTGCAAGTGCATTAAAACCTGGATTATCCGAGTTGAGTGGGAACATAATCATCGAGAATAATCGAAAACTCGCTTAACTCTTTGAGGAACAGCGGTATTAAAAATGTTCCACCTTTTTGATGCGTAAATATGCATGATGGGATATTTTTTTGAACCACCTGAACCCATGTGGCACGGTGGGATTATTCGAGTCCTTACTATTTAACTCTTATTTTTCAAGTAATATAAGACAAAAGTACCCTCCGTGGATGTCCCTACACATGAAATTCAAAGTAATATTTACTGACACTCAAGCAATTTTTTTAAAAAATTGCATTTTTTAAAATATTAACTAGTTTAAAGTCTCTAGTTACGGTCTAACTTAATATTTTTTTATTTTAATAATTATCAATTTTAATAATTATTATTTAATTTTTATTTAATAATTATTTTTTAAATATAAAAATTTTACTAAGGAATTAATTTTTAAGCTTTGTCCCTGGAAAATTAAGTTTCTCTCAATGTACAAAGAAAATAACTTTAAAAAAATATCATAAATGGCAGCTCGTGTCAAATCATCATGACAGAGTTTATAAGAGAGGCAGATAATTTGTTCTTTAAGGAAAAATTTTCTTTCTATTGCGAATTTATTGAATATATTCCAATTTATTAGTTCCATTTAGAGCTTGGTAAAGTTCTCGGCGTCCACTCCGTGGACATCATAAAAAAGTTAAGAAAAATCTAGTTTTTAATTAAAATACAAAATTTTGATAGGTATAGGTATCGAATTTAATAAAAATAAGTGTACTACTTTAGCCAAGTAAACACCAAAGCACTTAAAAATTCAAAACTTAGTTTTTGTCTCCTACGTGGACACAGCATCTCCACAGAGAGGATGGCATTGTCATTGAAAGAGACAAAATCTCAAAAATCATGATACAGTTAGATAAATTAAAATAATATCAATTAAAAGTTCTTTGGTAGATTTTTTTATGAAATTTAGTGATTTTCTTTTGTATTTAAAAAAATTATATTCTTCAAAAGAATTAAGGTAAACAATTCATATAGAATATCTATACTTATAAAAGGCAATGTTTGTGTGTGTGTGTGTGTGCGTGTGTGTGTGTTTTGTCGGCGATGTCCAGGACGAATCTATCGTAATTTAAGGTAGCCATGAAATTTGGTAAGCACAGGTAGTCGTAACATCTGAATGCACCTCGGAAATGAAATTTTAAATTTTAATCTAGAATTTTTTTTATTTTAATGTTTTGTGTTGTTCTTTTGGTTGATTTTTCTGCACCAATTTCAATAGTTACGAAATAAGTTTACGATAAAAAATATATACACCATCGGAAAGAGTACAAGTGATTTGCTCTAATGAAGTTTCGAATTTCAGAATGTAATTTACTGAATTTTGAGAAATTTTAAAAAATAACGAAGTTTTGGCTTCTGTGATGTTACTTTGATTTTAAATTTGTTGTATCCGATTTAATAACACTACCTATTATTTCTACCTTTTTTCAGCTTCTATAACTGCAACGAATTTGTCGGATTCAGAGAATGGTTAAAATATCTTTTTAGCTTTTTTTTTAAAATTAATTCTTTCCTGGTAGTTGAACGATATGTTTCCTCTGAAGGGAAGCTTTCCGCCTACTGACAGTCTCCGGAACGTTGCGGGCAATTTAATTGGCTAGCAAATAGGGTGATTGCCACATTTCTATGTTCTGGTGAGAGATGTATTTACCCATGACTTGATTATTATTTCATGTGTATCTTAACTTATTTCTTTGGTTTCTATACTTTGCCTGCGGTGTAAATATCGTATTGTAATTTTTAGTCATTATTTGATTTAATGGTACTCGGTCGAGAGGAAAAAGGAGGTGGACCAACTCACAATATATATATATATTTCTGTTTTGATCGTTTTAAAAAACTTTTATTATGCTTTTTCTTTATAAAACTTTCTTACTTATGCAATTGTATGGGCTTTTTTATTTTGGTTGAAACTCGATCCCACGTGGGTAACGCTTTCGTATGTACTGCTATTTATAAATATTAAGGCTTCACAATGTAAGGTGCGCATTTTAATAGATTAATTTTTAGAAAAATGGAATATCTAAAATAAAAAGATAAAGCAGTCATTTGCTCAAATTTGTAGCAAGAGAGTAGAAAAGTTAATACTGAGACGTGTTTAGATTGTTTTATTAATAAATAAATAAATTACATTCCCCTTAATCTAGTATATAATTTATTACTTTCCTCACAAAATGTTGACTTTCATTTGAAATTGTTTGTAAATATTATTTAACTAACGCACAGTCAGTGCCATTATTTCTAAAAAGTGCTTAATGATTTTAAATGTTAGTTTTCCTTGCGCTACTTTTTTTAATTACTACCTTATTGTTTAATTATAAGAGCTAAAACCTTGTACCAAATCTGCCCAAGAATTAGTCACAATTATGCTTCGTTTAAAATGTAAAAGTTCCGTTGACTATCATGTCTCCTTCGTAGATAGGCTAAAAGTTTTAAAACCTGAAGAAAGAAAAAACAGGAAAAATAAAAATAAAAACTTGGACTACTCAATATATAGTTATTTTATTATGCTAAAATGGAAACATCCATGTTTTATGACTTTACAAACTTTGTAAAATGTAGTAACTACATTTTATCTCGCTAGTCCCTCTTATCAAGATGGCGCTTACGATAGACTTTAACTCATCCTCCCACCAAGGGATGGCACTGCAAGGACTTTTGCTATCAGGTAGAAGGAGGATGATGGTAGTTCTCTTGGCTTCATTGGAATGGCCGGTCGAATCTCACCTTGCGTAGCGAGTTGATAAATGTAACTTGTCAAGCTCTATGTAACTTTAGTTAATCCAGAATCACTTTATGTGGAAAGTATGAGGCCAAATTTAATTTAATTTAACTATGGTCTAGCTTTACTTTTAACTGTCCATTCACCTTCTGTGAGCTAGCCAGATATGTCGAAGCAGTACCCTTTAGCTTATTTGCACCTTTCATGAGAATGACCTGTTTGCATTTTCTTTCTTTCGATTTTTATAGACTACCTATACTGGAATTCTGTGTGAAATTTTGCTCTGTCTAGACCGGCTCTGAGGGTTTCTGTGTGGGTGAAACTTATTATGGACACCTCTACTTTTCATTGGGAGGTACGTTGAGATGTCTAAGATTGCTCTGACATACATTTTGCCTAATGGGTAAACACAGTACTTATAAAAATATTAAGTATAAAATTGTAACGAAAAATATCTACAATGAGTCCAAGGTCTGAAACCTGGGAAAACCTCGGAACCTGGTTCCTGAAATCGCCAAACCAAAAGTATTACATCACTGTACCTTCGAATGGAAATAAGGAACGCGAATTTTTTTGCAACTATATCAAAGAAGGTGGTTTATTTCCAGAATGCTAAATTAAATTTGTATGTTTAGTACATTAATTCATGATATTGCTTTACTCCCTCTGTCTGTTAGGGCGCATTGCTCCAAACCTCCGGTACGAGTATTGCGTCCTACGAAGGGCTATCTTTAATAATAAAGAACATAAGAGTAGCCTACAAAGAGAGTCTTTGTATCTGTCTCTGTGGATTGGCCTGCAGAAACCTTTCTCCCCTCCAATTTCCAAAACAAGATATTTTTTATTACTCTTTTAATTAATCTCATACATGAAAGCATTTTTTATTGATTTTAATTAATCTCTACATGAAAGTTTTTTATTGATTTTAATTAATCTCTATACATGAAAGTTATTTTTTTGGTTGATTTAATTAATCTCTATACATGAAAGTTATTTTATTGATTTTACTCAATTCTATACATGAAAGTTATTTTTATTGATTTAATTTTAACTTATACATGAGTTATTTTTTATTGATCTTTAATTAATCTCTCATACATTGTTTTATTGATTCTATCTTAATCTCTATACATGAAAGTTATTTTTTTATTGATTTTAATTAACTTCTATACATGAAAGTTATTTCTTTATTGATTTTAATTTAATCTCATACATGAAAGTTATTTTTATTGATTTTACCAATCATGAAAGCATTTTTATTGATTTTAATTAATCTCTATACATGAAAGTTATTTTTTATTGATTTTAATTAATCTCTATACATGAAAGTTATTTTTTATTGATTTTAATTAATCTCTATATGAAAGTTTATAAGTAACGCTTATAGTGAAAAACTGAGATAACAAAACATTTTAAATTGCAGATCACCATCAAAAGAATTGATTTTATTGCAAAAAATTTAACTCGCGTATATAAAATTTAAATTTAAAAGTGTTATTAAACATAAATTTAACATTTTTAAAAACATTTTTGACGGAATATTAATATTCTAATACAAGGGTCTCCAGATCTTTTGACTTGTGAATTATTGTATACAGTAAAGGATCTGAAACTTCCGCGCTTTCTATGCATGCGCCGGGAGGAGTATTTCTATCAGTAGGGGAAAAGTGAAATGGAAGGGTGATGTTTAGATTTTACTGAGCGTGATCTACCAAAGAACCTGAAATGCGCCATCTGACTTATTGCCTGACACCTCTGTTCCGTGTAAAATCGTCCAAAAGCAGGTAGCCTTGAATCCATTGCTGAACAGTAGTCAGCCAACTATGAAAATATTGAACCATCATTCTGTAAACAACTTTTAAAAAAAGGAAAAGATTTTAAGAATAATGTTCTATAAGTAAAGCTTAATTTTGATTTGGTATGTTTGAGTACATGGACCTTTGTAAATCAAAGTGTAAGTACCAAAATTAGATTACCCTGAAAATACCACCCTGGAGCCCCCCCCCCCCCAAATTTGTCGGGCCCATAGTCTTTCCTCTACTTTACCTATTTAGTGCTTCAGTTCTGCTGGTTTTACACTAAAAAAATATTTCTAGAATTACATAATAGAATTGGATATAAAAAAAATTGTATAGATGTTCATGGGTTAACGGAAAAAACTGTTATCTGAAATTTCCTCCAGGTGGTTATCCGGGTTGTACAGCGCACCACGCTGAATATGTACGTCCGCTGGATGACAAACGAACTCGCGAGGCTTGAGCACCAAAATTGGTGCCCGACGAGTATTTTATGGAGCTTATCATTTTAATCTGTTATCGGTTGAACATTTTATCACTAGGAAAGCAATAAAATTATCACCGTGTGTTGATATGATTAAAAAGTTGTCACCTTTATGGATATAGTCGCCGTATTTCATCTCGACGCTGCAACCTGAGAAATAACTCCAGCTCACTTGATGTGCATATTATTACTAATTTTGAATGTATTTTATCATAAACTAGATGCTAACATTTATCATAAATTAAAATTAGATTAAACTATAACCAATTTTTTAAATTAGCCATTAACTAAACTAAATTCTAGCCTCATTTCTTTAAATGTTATACTATGCTAGACATGTGGAATCTATTGTCTCAATCTGTCCGATACACTTTGTTGAACTGGAAACGACACTTTCCTGACTCAGGGAATTTTATAATCTCAGATAAAAAAGTAAATAAAACTTAAGTGTCACTGGCTGATAACCATAGTGGGTTTTTGCTAATTTGCTCCTCTAAAAAAATTTCTTTATTATTCGTACAAAAAATGAATTATACTTTGTATTGTTTACATAGTCTCTGGCTTGGCCCCATTCATAAACTTTAAACTTCTTAACCACCTTGAATTAAATACCTTTATAACCTAAAGAACAGAAATAACATCGGCATTTTGTCCTGGAAAAAGTACAATTTAACTGAGACATTAGGAAATCAATTGACTTATCTCAATATCTGAAAAAATAATAAATTTTTAAAGATTTATATTAATATTGTTTGGTATGTGAAAATGAAATTTAAGAAATGATCTCACCATTTGTAATACAAAAAAATATGTACAAAAACGGTACAGAGTTCCCAAAGTAACGCGAGGACTATTCTTAGAAACTGGACCTGCCATTTATGCCTACCACTAAAGGGAGGGTGTTTGACTTGTGGTCGTCGGATTTGGCTTCTGTACCCAACCTACATCGCGGCGGGATCTTCGGTGGAAATCTGCCTCAACCAACCTCCTCCCCAAAGCTGAGACTGTAATATATTAGCCACCGCGGCCCAGTCGTATGTTAAATCCCAACATCTGGCTTATTACTCTATTATTATTAAAAAAGTGACTCGCGGGATATCATTTGCAGGTTCTGTACCTGTAGATGAAACAATATTCAGGTAGTGTAGTTAAGGGAACGGAACGTTATTTGCAGGTATTTTACGTGTGCTATCTTGATTTTAATATCCTCTCTATGGACTAACTCTAGCTGGTCCTGGAAACGAATAGTCTACCTTTTTTATAAGCTTCTTTGTATTAAACTTGATCAATGTGTCCCCAAATCTTGAGGATTTCACCCACTTCCAATCGAGCTACAGCTTGAAATTTGCACAAGTGGCGGGTTTCCAGTGACACATAATATTATGCAAAAAAAACTATAATCTATACTATTTTAAACCTAAAAAATTTATACAAAATTCATTCTATATTTGATTTGATAAAGTTTAGAAGGTGGTAACGTTATGTAGGGCTGTAACAATACCACGAAGCTAACAGAGAATACGCTATACCCCGTTCCAGTGCCGATGAATGATGTAATAGCTGGTGTTTCTACACGCCTTGGGTTTACTTTCATTAGAATTCGCTAACAACTAGATTTTTTTTTTTTTACTTCGTGCGCCAAACGTTCTGCAACGTACAAAAAAGAGAAAGCTGTAACGATTATCTTTCATTACATTATTGATAATAATTGTAAGTTATCACGTAATAAATTATGGATCTTACATTTCCTTAGAAAGTTAATGCCATTTAAACCATTTTTTTTAAAATGTAATTGTATTATATACATAATAATTTTATTATGTGTTTTATATTGAGAATCCACACCGAATCTATTTTACTAAGTGCCTAAAATGTCGTGTATCTGGAGTCAGCCGCCTCACTAAAAAAGTAGAAAATAAAATAAATTAAAAATATATAAGGTAAGGCACCTTTATTCATACGAAAATGAACGCAAAGTTGGCGCCAATTTTCCTGATTACAACAAATGCATGGTCTGAATAAAAGGTGGGCGCCTTCTACCCTAGGAATATTCCATTTATTCTGAAAATATACACAAAATATAAGATGCTTATATAAGGCAATCACGTTTTATCTGAAGGCTACGTGTATCTATTGTATAATCAGAAAAATCATTTCAACTTTATGTCTGTCTTCTCTGCATGAATAAAAGTCATGATTACCATTCTATTTTATTTATCTTTATTGTTTGTGAAC
Source organism: Araneus ventricosus (assembly GCA_013235015.1). Taxonomy (NCBI): domain Eukaryota; kingdom Metazoa; phylum Arthropoda; class Arachnida; order Araneae; family Araneidae; genus Araneus; species Araneus ventricosus. The sequence continues at coordinate 20,723 of BGPR01015806.1, read as the reverse complement.
GTTTGAAAGTATAAAGGGAAAAAAAGAAATTAAAATAGGGAATTCATTTAAAATTTTCTGACAATATCCCATTTTGAAAAGGAATAAAATCAAATAAAAAAAATATTGAAACTCACCAACAAAACTTTAAAATTGATTGAGGGGAATTTAAATCCTTAAAAGAGTGGTCATGCAACCCTGATAAAGAAATTTGCTTAAGAAAGCAGGGTAGGACCATTTGATTGAAATATGGATTTTAATGAAGCGTTTACCTAGTTTATGTTTATGAATAACGTATATAAACTCTGTATTTTGATTAAATAATAGAAATCATTCACTGTTTTCAATGAAAAAACTTACATTTTATGAATGAGGTTACCAAATAGATTTAAACTTTAAACAAATAATCTGAATCTCCTAAAACTGAAACTGCTGTTAAAAAAATTCCTGGTGATAACTAAGGCATCTTTAATGAAGGGAGGTCAGACTGGAAATTTGCTTTAATTTGAAATTTGAGGTGTAATGCATTGGACACTAAAAGTGCTCCCTGAACTGGAGTGGTGACTAACATTCTCATAGGCAGGTCAAAGCAAACTAGCAAACACTGATACCAGACGTGTAAGTGCTAAATAAATAAACTCGAAAACGATGGTAAATGGTTTACCATTTTACTAGGTAGGTGAGGGTACTATTTATTAAAAGATAAAGTTTAAGCAATTTTAATAGAACACGTGAATAATTAAAAGAATGCAGCATATCTCTTTATTATGAAGAAGAATGAATCTATCACATCGCCATCTTTGTTCCACTCCGCCATGGTATTACTTAGAAAAGAAGAACGAATCCATCGCATCGCCATTTCCAGGTCTCTACTCCGCCATGCCTACCTGAAAGAAGAAGAACGAATTCTATCGCATCGCTACTCTAGGTTCACCTGCCATGGTATTACCCGGAAGGAAGAAAACGAATCTCCACTGCATCGCCATTTGTGTCTCTACTCCAAAGGCAGGCTTACCTCGAAGAAGAACGAATTTACTGCACTCGCCATTTCAGGCTCCCCACTCCCGGTAATACTTCCGGCTGGAAGAACGAATTCCCCACTGCATCGCCATTTGTGGTCTCTTGACTCCGCCATGGTATTACTCCACCCAAAGGAAGAACGAAATCGCATCGCATCGCCATTCCAGGTCTCTACCTGCCATGCATTACCTGAAGGAAGTACTGACATCGCATCGCCATTTCCATTCTTTCACTCTGCCATGGTATTAATTAGCTGAAGAACGACCCCATCAATCGCCATTTGTGTCTCACCTGCCATGGTATTACCTTCCCGAAGGAAGAACGAATCTACCTCCTGCATCGCCATTTGTGTCTCTACCTGCCATGGTTCTCAAAGGGAAGAACGAATTTATCGTGACCGCCATTTGTAGGTCTCACCTGCCATGGTATTACCCAAAGGAAGCTGACCGACCCTATCGCATCGCCATTTGTGTCTCTTACCTGCTGTGGTATTACTCCCTGATGGTGTAATTGATATTACTTTAAAGTCTGTGGTGACAAGGCAACCTATTTGATCGCTGTTACAAAAAGCATGCAACCAAAAATTTTGTTGTATTTCATCCAAATACTTTTATTTTTCGGTAGATAATGTGTCGATATAAAACTGTATTCTACTCCTTTCAAATTTTCAAGTTTTAAAGTGGCAATCTGCTATAACTAGACTTAAATATATAAACTCGTTACAACGATATCCGATGCAACGATAAATCCTCTTAGAAATAATAAAATTTTGTTGGTCCTGGTGAATTTGCATAGAACATAAATGTTAATCTCCTCAATATAGGGTTGGGGCTGGGCTGGAAGATGGGATCGATTTCTCAGGTTTGACTAGGCTAAAATTTACCAAGTTACAAAGTTTTGAATTATCATCATCTGCCACCCACAAACGCTTCATTGGTTGGCGGATTACTGAAAAAGTCTTTATGAACAGATAAATCAAAATCTTATTTGCAACGGTTCGTTTTGTAGCCAAATGTTTATCTTAGTCGAAGTTCTGTGGCGTCCGATAAATTAGTATCTACGTTGAATGGTGTTGTTTAATATTCTGTACAGCAATAAACCCTGTACAACAAATGTTTTTTAAAAAATCTCAACAATCATTTTCCTTCCTCTGAAACAATATTTCGTTTCCAAATATAATGATGATATGATCCATCGCTAGTAATTCTTTAATGACATCCCAGAAGCTCTTCAATCAGTTGAGTCCCACGTTGGTTTCAAGCCTCTATCTGCAACGATGACTACTCTTCTGCATTAGACTCCGATGCAAACCCTTGTTAGGTTGGATAAAGCTAAAAAAAAATGAATAAGCTTAACGAAAATATTGATTCTTCCTGATAAATAAGTTCCCTTGTGGCATGTGAACCATTTTACTTGTATATCCGAATCTCCAAATTTTATATCTTTAACACCTGGCGATGCTTGTGGAAAATATATACTATTGTAACAGTCCATTATCAAAAACAAACTAAAATTCTCCCAACTTTATTAATCGGAATTATATCGCCCCCTGATATACCAATGCATCCCACTAGCACAATATTTCATTTAGTCCTCATGCATCGTTGTAACGGAGGTCTCTAACATGACAGAAAATGGCTGGGGCATCTTGTTCTGACAAGCCACTGTGATGATGACGACCGTAATGATTTAATTCAAGCTAAGAAATGATCTGGCTAAAAGAAAACTTCTCCTTCAGAAACTAAAAAAGCTTTATACGATTCCCTTACAAATAGAATTCTTGAATTAATAAAGGTACAAGGTAAACTACAGAAAGTAAATAAAAATTCTTAGTTTTCTTGGCCCTTTAATTTATGGAAATAATACTGTGCTTCAAATGAATGCATTACCTTAGTAACAAATTAGTATTTTTCTAATAATTCATACGTTATAAAAAAATATTCTTTTCAACTCTTGTTATTATAGATGAAAAGGCCACATCTAGTCGAACTTATCTTGTAATAATAATAAATGTTTATCGTTTCATTTTAATAAGGTGAGGTTTTTTTTATATGTGGTACGGTCTCAAATGGGATCAGAACTTGTACATACTCTATATGCCAGGTATTTCATGGGTTTTCCTAATCTGTTGATTTTGTTGCTAAAATCATGCGTCGATATTTACAAAACCGTTGGTATCTAAATGTATTTATCTTTGGAAAGTACGCGGAAATGGTAAATCAGTTCTGCATGCACGTTGATATAAAAAACGCAAAACGCAAAAAAACACTATCCAGTTTATCTTTGCTAAAAACAATAGATGATTTTAATTGATTACTATCTCCCCTACGAAACAAACCATTGTAAATCCTAGTGTGCTTTGAGCGTATTAGTAATTCAACCTGAAATGGGGAAAACCTACCTGGTTTTTTTTTCACTTTGTTTGTTTTGCTCTGGCTTACTGGGTTTCTATGAGGAAATTTTTTTCGTCTGGTCGTCCTGCTATTTTTCTTTTAAATCCAAAACCAAAGCTGGCTGTGGTCGATTGTAGGCTCTTGATCAGGCTAAAATTTACCAAGTTGATAAAGTTGAATTCTCACTGATTAATCTGCCACCCAATAAACTACTTCTTAGAGCCGTTTGGTTGGCTTTATGGATTACTGAAAAAAGCCTCGCGAACAGATAAATCAATAGTTTCATTTGTAAATCATGTCTGTTTCCTTTTGTAGCCAAATAATATTTATCTCTTAGTCGGAAGTTCTGTGGTCCTGAGCAAATTAGTATCTACGTTGAATGATGTTGCCTGATGAGTCAGAATTCACTGATCAAATTACTGGCTGAAAGAGTTCTATGAGCAGATCAGATGTGAAAAAATATTGGCCAATGAATAATTTCTTTGAAACAATGTTAATAATAAAAAATAAATTGTCTTACAATAATTTACTTCATTGCAATGATTACTCATCATTATTATTATATTAATTACTATTTATAAAACATTACTTATTACATTGATTAATTCATTAATAATACTCACTGATCAGTATAATATTATTAATATACAATTTTGTCTATTGTATGCTGCGTTTTAAAAACGGTTATTTTGAGTGATTCTAACTGCCAGGTTAAACTGAAGGTGAAAACTGGTTCTCAATTGAAAGCCGTTTTTTTTTTTTTTTTCAAATCGGCCATTCCTAATTCAACCTGGCAGTTTAGGACAAAATTGCATTTGACAAAATTACATCTACAACATTCTTGAACAGGGTCCCTAACCAGCCCGTGGGTTAACACCTGCCCAAGTGAGAGCACCAATTAACTGACCTTGCCACAGTTTACATTTAGGACTACATTGTGAAATTTGGTCGTAAGTGAATCATACGAAATAATAATGAAATGTTTTAAGTGTGTAATAACCACAATAACTAACATACATAAATGAAATTGGAACATTTTAACTGTAACCAATGATACAATGAATCCTAAAAAAATTTCAAGGTAAGTGACGCGTATAGGTAATCTTGCATAATGTATCGCTAAGCATTAAAATTGCATTTAATGAGATTATGTAGCTGTATACCTCACTGACAATTGCCTGGGTGGGATCAAGTTTAGTAGTGGGAATGACAAGCAGTTAAAAAATTTGTGCGTAATTCAAAACTACAATACTATATTGCGGTTGAGGGAATTCAATAGGTCTTGGTCATCCTTGGGAATTTAGTGAGGGAGTCATGTACTCTAGGCTTTCAAAAAAAAAAGTTTAAGACCCCTTTGTTCTCTCAAATATATTTTGTAAGACAGAATTAAACTTTCTCCAGAAAATTTCAAAAGCATTAAAGTTTAGATTCAAATAGTAACTTATGCAAATATATAGATCATAACCTAAGGATGTTTTGATTTTATTTCTACGATTGTACCATTATTAAACAATATGTACTAATATCATGCACACAATATCTACAGATCAAAAAACAGCTGCATTTAATAGTAAGTACGATATAGATGATTATTTCAAATCGTACGATGCCGCGTCTATCGTATTACTGAAACTAAAAGGCCCATTTAAAAGCACTTTCATCGTCAAGAGTTAATAACATATGACTTGGAATATTTTGATTCCAGCCGAAATTTTATCAATATAAAGGACAATAAAATTTGAAGAATAAAAAAGTAACTATTTTCACCATCATATGACCGGTTGTTCGCTTAATATAAATAGTATGTGACTATACCTGCAATTTGGGAGAATTCCAGGATTGTAGAGGTTGAGGAACTTGGCTACAGTTTTATTTTGCGATATATACTGAAAATTGAGGCAGGCGACCATTGATGATATATATAGGGAGTCATAAGTCGGTATTAATATATATAAAAAAAGCCAGAGATCAAAGCAACAAGTGGTCACTTGGTTTGCTCTGGTCACGCTGTACAGACGCAGATGATATACGCTTTATAAATAGTATACACTGTTTTCAATCTCTGCGGGATTTAAGCTCTCTTTATTATTTATGCCAGTTTCATCTCCACGAGAGAGGTAAAAAAAAAAAAAAATCCAAGTATCCGATTCATTATGGTATTCAGCTTCGCTTCGATCAGTTAGAAGTTTCTGAACTGCTGGAAAATCTCTGCACACGTTAATCTAAATTAAAGGACAAGTATCTTTAATTTTTTTTACTAATTGGAATTTGTGGTGCTTTAACTGCTTATTTGTTATCTTAATGTTTCTTTTTACTATTTCTTTAAAGTCCTGATTTGAGTGTTGGTAAATTAGTTCTGTTTCTTAAGCTATTAAAAAATAGTCTTTTTCATTAAAAAATAGTTCTTTTGCTATTAAAATAGTTCTTTCTTCTTAAAATCTAATTAGATTCTGCATTATTTAATTAAAAAGGGTTCTTTCATTACTGTAGGTTACACCCACTGCCTCTCCCTTTTATGGTAGGTGAGGCTGCTCTTCTTAGAGCCATCCGGCTTTCCCATGACGCTCCTCTCTCTTGACTGTGTACCCTTGTAAGCAAGGAGTTGTTCCTCTGTCCTTATGTCTTGTACCTTAATGTAAAATTGTGCCTTGAACTTAGCCATCTAATAAAAATGGTTCCTGAAATTGAATTGATTCTTCAATGCGGTATTCCCTGGTAAACATGAGTCTCGTCCTCTACACATTTGAATTCCCATCTATTTCGCAAAAAAGTATCTTTAAAGTTTTACGAATTGCTTTGGATTATTTCCTGATCTGAGTGTTGATAACAAATGAGTTTAAGTAGTTCATATGGAATTCTGGACCCTTATCTTGTTTACTTGGCCACCATTTATTTACATTTGTACCTACTTCATAAAATATACTTCCTCAGCACTTCACCCAATGTGCCTTGATTTCTACTACAAATTTTGCTAGTAAATCTGTCACAATCAGATCTGAGATATTTCATGAACTAAAAAGCCTGTCTTTAGACGGGTACAAATCTTCTATAAAATAAAAAACTGTCGAAATCGATCCAGTGGTTATGCTTAGAAATGTCTTCCTCAGTGTTTCTTTTCTTTGATTTCTACTGAAATGGAGGGGGGTGCAGGGAGACCTTTGATGACGTGTCTAGATGTCATGTTTCTCATAGCAAAAAAGCCAAAATTGATCCAGCGGTTGGGCTGGGAAACGGTATTGCCCTTCCTATTAGGATGCAGAGTTTGATTTCTATCGAAAATGGAGGGGGTGAGACCTTGATAACGTATCTAGATGCTACAAGCTTTCGCAAGGAAGTAAAATACGAAATTGATCCATATTGGGGCTGGAAACGGTTCTACAATCTCTCATAGGATGTGAGTTTTTCTGATTTTTTTGACGAAATGGAGGGGGGGTGAGACTGATGACGTACTGAGATGTCATAAGCTTGCAATAAGCAAAAGCTGCCGAAATTGATCCATGGTTGGGCTAAAACGGTATCACCCTTCCTATAGGATGGGGATTTTCTGATTTCTACTGAAAATGAGGGGTGGTGAGATCTTTAATGATGCATCTAGATGTCAAGCTTTCATATGGAAGTAAAGGTTGTCGAAATTGATCCAGTGGCTGGGCTAAAACGGTATCAAGGTTCTTTCCTATAGGGATGCAGAGTTTTCTGATTAATGAAATGGAGGTGAGACCTTTTTTGATGACGTATCTAGATACTGCGTTTTCAAGTACAAGCAAAAGCTGTCGAAATTGATCCAGGGTTGGGGCCAAACGGTATCAAGGTTCTTCCCATAGGGATGCAGAGTTTTCGATTTACCGGAGGCAGGCGCAGGGAGACCTTGAGACGTATTCAGATTGCGCAGCCATACAAAAGCTGGCCGAAATTGGATCCCAGGTTGGGCTGGGAAACGGTATCAAGGTTCTTCCCATAGGATGCAGAGTTTTTCGATTTCCTATCGAAATGGAGGGGGGTGAGACCTTGATGACGTATCGATGCCAAGCTTTCTGGGAAGTAAAGGTCGAAATTAATCCAGTACAATAAACGGTATCGTTCTTCCTGTTAGGATGCAGAGTTTTTCGATTTCTACTGAAAAATGGAGGTGCAGGAGACCTTTGATGACGTATCTTAGATGTCATGTTTTCAGTATGAAGCAAGTCAGTCGGTGATCCAGTGGTTGGGGCTAAACGGTACGGTTCTGCTAGGATAGAGTTTTGATTTATCGAAAATGAGGAGTGGTGAGACCTTGATGACGTATCTAGGATGTCATAAGCCGCGAAGTAAAAGCTGTCGAAATTGATCCAGTGGTTGGGGCTGAAAATGGTATCAAGGTTCTTCCCCTATAGGATGTAGAGTTTTTCTGATTTCTATCGAAAAATGGAGGGGTGCAGGAGACCTTTGATGAGTTTATCTAGAGCAAGCTCTATGAAAGTGCCTGTCAGAATGATCCAGGTTGGGGCATGAAAACGGACAAAGTTCTTCCTAGGATGCAGAGTTTTCTGATTTCTAATCGAAAATGAGGGGTGCAGAGACCTTTGATGACGCATCAGATGTCCAAGCTCATAGAAGTAAGTAGCGTCAGAAATTGACCCAGCTGGGTTGGAGGAACGTGCATAGATGCAGAGTTTCGATTTCACTCCGATAGGGGGGTGCAGATCTTGATCTGTCATCGAGATCAAGTACTACTGCATGAATGTAGAACTGTCACAAGTTGACATGGTTGGGCAGGGAAAATCATGGGTTTTTCCCTAGTGGATGTAGAGTTTTTTCTGATTTCTACTGGATGGAGGGAGACCTTGACTACGCATCTCAGGATGTCATGGTTTCAAGGCGAGCAAAAGCCTGTCGAAACTTGATCCAGTGGTTGGGCCTGGAAACGTAATAGTTCCCCTAGGGATGCAGAGTTTTTCTGATTTCACCAGAAATGGAGGGCGGAGACCTGATGACGTATCCAAGCCATGCGTAAAGCTGTCGAAATTGACTGGTTTACCGGAAACGGTTCGTTCTTCCTATAGGGATGCAGAGTTTTTGATTCTACTGCAAAAGGAGGGGGGTAGAGGAGACCTTGATGACGCACTAGCAGCAGCTTACTGGCAAGCTAAAAAGCTGCCTGAAATTCGATCCAGTGGGTTGGGCTGGAAACGTATCAGGTTTCCTAGATAGAGTTTTCTGATTAAGTCGAGAGGATGTGCAGAGACCTTTGATGACGTATCTGATGATAAGCTGCAAAAGTAAAGCGTCGAAATTGATCCAGTGGGTTAAAAAACGGTATCATGGTTCTTCTCTCATAGGGATTGAGTTTTTTCGATTTCATCGAAAACTGAGGGGTGCAGTGAACCTTGATTCGACGTATCTAGACGTGTCATAAGCTCCATATAAGTAAAAGCTGTCGAAATTGATCCAGTGGTTGGGGCTAAAACGGTATCAACAAGGTTCTTCCTCATATGTGGCAGGAGTTTTTTTCATACCGAAAAATGAGGGGGTGCGGAGACCTGACATACGTAACTTAAGTTTCATGCAAGCGCAAAAGCCGTCGAAATCTAGATCCAGTGGTGGGGCTGGGAAAGTATCAAGGTTCTTCCTATGAGGGATGCAGAGTTTTTTTTGATTTACTGAAATGGAGGGGGGCAGGGAGACCTTGATGACGTATCTAGGGATGCTTCTTGCGGCATGGAAGTAAAAGCTGTCGAAATTGATCCAGTGGTTGGGCTGGGAAACGGTAATACAATTCTTCCCTATAGGATGTAGAGTTTTTTCGATTTCTATCGAAAATGGAGGGGGTGCAGAGACCTTTGATGACGTATCTAGATGCCGCCGGGCATAAAGTAAAAAAGCTAGTCGAAATTGATCCAGTGGGTTAACGGTATCAAGGTTCTTCCCTATAGGATGTAGAGTTTTTCTGATTTCTACCGAAAATGGAGGGGGTGCAGGAGACCTTTACGACGTATCTAGATGTCAAGTTTCATATGAAGTAAAGGCTCGAAATTGATCCAGTGGTTGGGCTAAACGGTGTCAAGGACTTTTCCCATAGGATGAGGTTTGATTCTATCGAAATGGAGGGGTGCAGGAGACCTTTGATGATTTACCTAGATGTCATAAGTCTCATATGAAGTAAAAAAGCTGTCGAAATTGATCCAGTGGTTAAATAAATGGTATCGTTCTTCCCTATAGGGATGTAGAGTTTTTTCTATCGAAAATGGAGGGGTGGTGAGACCTTTGATGACGTAATCAATTCTACGTCATGTTTCTATGAAGTAGCAGCTGTCAGAAATTGATCCAGTGGTTGGGGCTGGACACAAGGTTCTTCTCATAGGGATGCAGAGTTTTTTCTGATTTCTATCGAAAATGGAAGTGTAGAGACCTTGATGACGTATCTAGATGCCGCTTGCATGAAGCAAAGCTACCGAAATTGATCCAGTGGTTGGGGCTGGAAACGGTATCAAGGTTCTTCCCCTTAGGGAGGCAGGTGAGTTTTTCTTGATTTCTATCACTGAAATGGAGGTGCAGGAGACCTGATGACGTATCTAGATGTCATGTTTCTGGCATGGAAGTAAAAAAGCTGTCGAAATTGATCCATAATAATGGGAACACTGTTCTTTCCCATAGGGATGCAGAGTTTTCCATCGAAATGGAGGGGGTGGTGAGACCTTGATAACGTATCTAGATGTCATAAGCCATGAAGTAAAAGTCGTCGAAATTGATCCAGTGGTTAAGAAAACGGTATCAAGGTTCTTCCAGGATGTGAGTTTTTTCTGATTTCTATCGAAAATGTGGGGTGCAGGGACACCTTGATGATTGCATCTAGATGTCATAAGCTTTCACAGTAAAAGTTACCGAAATTGACTGAGTGGGTTGGGCTAAAACGGTATCAAGGTTCTTCCTATAGATGCAGAGTTTTTTCTGATTTCTATCGAAATGGAGGGGTGCAGAGACCTTTGATGACGAGGCCATAAGCCATGAAGTCGAATTGATCCAGTGGTTGGGGCTGGGGAAACGGTACTGGTTCTTCCATAGGATGTGCAGAGTTTTTTCTGATTCTATCGAAAATGGAGGGGGGGTGCAGGAGGACCTGATGACGTACCTAGAGCTTCTACATCTATGAAGGTAAAGCTACCGAATTGGATCCAGTGGTTGGGGCTGGGAAACGGCATTGCCTCAGGATGCGAGTTTTTTCTTGATTTCTACCGAAAATGGAGGGGGTGCAGGAGACCTTTGACATAACGTATCTAGATGTCATGTTTCTACATGAAGCAAAGCTGTCGAAATTGACTGGTGGTTGGGGCTGGGAAATTCAAGGTTCATAGGGATGCAGAGTTTTTTCTGATTTCTACTGAAATGGAGGTGCAGGACCTTGATGACGTTGATGTTGCAGCTTTCATATGAAGGTAAAAAAAAGCTGTCCGAAATCTGATCCAGTGGTTGGGGCTGGGAAACGGTATCAAGGTTCTTTCCCTAGGGATGCAGAGTTTTCTGATTTCTATCGAAAATGGAGGGGGGGGTGTGGTGGAGACCTTTGATGATGCACTTAGGACAAGCTTTCTACATGAAGCAAAAGCCACGAAATTGATCCAAAGGGTTGGGGCTAAACGGTATCGCTGGGTTCTTCCCTAGGGATGCAGAGCTCTTTCTGATTTACTGAAACAAGTGGTGAGACCTTTGAAGACGTATCTAGATGTCATGTTTCAAGGAAGCAAGTTACTGAAATTGATCCAGTGGTTGGTGCCGGTGTATCAAGGTTCTTTCCCATAGGGATGCAGAGGCTGATTTCTATCGAAAATGGAGGGGTGCAGGAGACCTTGATGACGTATTTTAGATGTCATGTTTCTATATGAAGTAAAAGCTGTCGAAATTGATCCAGTGGTTGGGGCTGGAAACGGTATCAAGGTTCTTCCCATAGGATGCAGAGTTTTTTTCTGATTTACTGAAAATGAGGGTGCAGAGACCTTGATGACGTATCTAGATGTCAGTGTTTCTGGCATGAAGCAAAAGTTGTCGAAATTGATCCAGTGGTTAGCTGGGAAACGGTATCAAGGTTCTTCCTATAGGGATGCAGAGTTTTCTTGACTTATCGAAAATGGAGGGGTGGTAACTTAATGACGTATCTAGATTACATTTACGCGAAGTAAAAGCTGGTCGAAATTGATCCAAGTGGGTTAGCAGGAAACGGTACTGGTTCTTCCTGTTAGGGAGCAGAGTTTTTCTGATTTACTGAAATGGAGGGGTGCAGGAGACCTCGATGACGTATCTAGATGTCAGTGTTTCATGAAGTAAAAGGCTGTCAGAAATTGATCCATGCTGGGCTGGGAGACGGTATCGTTCTTCCCTATAGGGATGCAGAGCCTTTCTGATTTCTATCGAAAATGAAGGGGCAGGAGACCTTGATGACGAACGGATACAAGGCAAGCCTACAAAAGCCGTCGAAATTGGATCCATGGCTGGGGCTAAACGGTCAAGGTTCTTCCTAGGGGATGCAGAGTTTGATTTCTATCGAAAATGGAGGGGGTGCAGACCTTTGATGACGTATCGATGTCATGTTTCTGGCATGAAGCAAAAGCTGTCGAAATTGATCCAGTAGTTGGGCTAAAACGGTATCAAGGTTCTTTCCTATGGGATGTGAGTTTTTCTTCTGATTTCTATCGAAAATTGAGGGGGCAGGGAGACCTTTGATGATTCAGTAAGCCATGAAGCAAAAAGCTGTCTCTGAAATTGACTCCAGGTTGGGGCTAAAAAAAACGTATCATGTCCTCTAGGATGGTATTTTTCTGATTTCTACCGAAAATGGAGGGGCATGGTAGACCTTGATGACGTATCTAGATGCCTTTCTACTTTCATGAAGTAAAATGTTTGAAATTGATCCAGTGGTTGGGCTGGGAAACGGTGCATTGTCTTTCCTATAGGGATGCAGAGTTTTCTGATTTACTGAAAATGGAGGGGGGGTGGAGAGACCTTGATGACGTATCTGAGATGTCATAAGCCTTTCACATGAAGTGTTGTCGAAATTGATCCATGCGGGTTGGGGCTGGGAAACGGTATCAAGGTTCTTCCTATAGGGATGCAGAGTTTTTCGACGAAAATGGAGGGGGTGAGACCTTGATGACGTATCTAGATGTCATGTTTCTTATATGAAGTGGGTGTTGCTCGAAATTGGATCCAGTGGTTGGGGCTGGGAAATGGTATCAAGGTTCTTCCTATAGGGATGTAGAGTTTTTCTGATTTCTACTGAAATGGAGGTGAGACCTTTGATGACGTATCTAGATGCCGCAAGCTTTCTACATGGAAGTAAGTACAATAAAATGATCCATATTAAATAAAGTTCTGGGTACTGGCTCTAGGGGATGCAGAGTTTTCTGATTTCACTGAAATGGAGGTGCAGGAGGACCTGATGACGTATCTACGCAGCTTACAAGGAAGCAAGCTGTCGAAATTGATCCAGTGGTTGGGGCAGGGAACGGTATCAAGGTTCCTTCCCTGGTTGGGGGGGATGTGAGTTTCACTTATCGAAAATGGAGGGGGGTGGTGGAGACCTTTGACACGTATCTAGATGTCAAGTCATGAAGCAAAGCACAACAAATTGATCCAGTGTTGGCTGGGAGACACAAGGTTCTTCCTAGGATGCAGAGTTTTTCTGGATTTCTATCGAAAATGAAGGGTGCAGGAGAGACCTTTATTTATCGCATCGGATGTTTTGCATAGCTAAAAGCTGTCAGTGATCCAGTGGTTGGGCTAAACGGTATCAAGGTTCCCATAGGGATGGAGTTTCGATTTCTATCGAAAATGAGTGGGGCAGACCTGACATCGCATCTACTGCGCAAGCTTCTACATGAAGTGCAAGCTACTGAAACTGATCCAGGGGTTGGGGCTAAAACGGTCAAGGTTCTTCCTATAGGATGCAGAGTTTTCTGATTTCATCAAAATGGAGGGGGGGGGTGGTGGAATCTTTGATGATTTGTATCTAGATGTCAAGCCTTCATATGAAGTAAAGCTGTCGAATTGATCCAGTAATAATAGAAACGGTATCAAGGTTCTTCCCCATAGGGATGCAGAGTTTTTCGATTCTACGAAAATGGAGGTGGTGAGACCCTCGATGACGTATCTAGATGCCGCGTTTCTTGGCATGAAGTAAAAGGTCGAATTAACGAAAGGGTTTTGGCCTCGGAAACGGTATCAAGGTTCTTCCCATAGGGATTTAAATTTTTCGATTTCTATCGAAATGGAGGGGTGCAGGGAGACCTTGATGACGTATCCAGATGGCGTTTTTCTGGCATGGCGTGCTTCGTCGAAATCTGATCCAGTGGTTGGGGCTGGAAACGGTATCGTTCCCATAGGGATGCAGAGTTTTTCGATTTAATCGAAAATGGAGGGGGGTGCAGGAGACCTGATGTATCTAGGGATGTCAGCGTTTCATACAGTGAAAAAGTTGTCGAAATTGATCCAGTGGTTGGGGCTGGGAAACGGTAAGGTTCTTCCCATAGGATGAGTTTTTTCTGATTTTCTATCGAAAATGGAGGGGGTGGAGAGACCTGATGACGTATCTAGATGTCATGTTTCATACAGCGCAAAAGCTGTCGAACGATCCAGTGGTTGGGGCTAAACGGTATCACAATTCTTCCTATAGAGCTTTTCTTCTGATTTCACTGAAATGGAGTAGTAGGAGACCTTGATGACGTATCTACGTCAGTAAGCCATGGCGCAAAAGCTACCGAAATTGGATCCAGTGGTTAAATGGGAAACGGTATCGCTCTTTCCCTATAGGGATGCAGAGTTTTTTCTGATTTCTATCGAAAATGGAGGTGCAGGAGATCTTGATGACGTATCCAGACAGTCATGTTTTGCTGAAGTAAAGGCTGTCGAAACGATCCAGTGGCTAGCTTAAAACGGTATCAAGGTTCTTTCCCATAGGATGCAGAGTTTTTTCTGATTTCTACTGAAAAATGGGTAGAATCTTTGATGACGTATCTAGATGTCATGTTTTCATATGAAGTAAAAGCTGTCGAAATTGATCCAGTGGTTGGGCTAAACGGTATCAATGTTCCTTCCCATAGGGATGCAGAGTTTTTCTGATTTATCGAAAATGAGGGTGAGGACCTTGATGATCATCTAGATGTCATGTTTCTCATAAGGAAGTAAAAGGCTGTCGAAATTGATCCAGTGGTTGGGGCTGGGAGATGTATCAAGGTTCTTCCCTAGATGCAGTTTTGATTTCTACTGAAAATGGCGGGGTGGTGAGACCTTGATGACGTATCTAGATGTCATGTTTCAAGGAAGCAGCTGCTCTAAGATCCTATGGTTGGGGCAGGGAAATGGTATCTGGCAATTTTTTTCCCATAGGGATGCAGAGTTTTTCTTGATTTCTACTGAAATGGAGGGGGGTGCAGGAGACCTTTGATGATGTATCTAGATGTCAGTAAGCTTCTATAAGGGAAGTAAAGCTGTCGGAAATTGATCCCAGTGGTTGGGGCTAAAACGGTATCAAGGTTCTCTCCTCATAGGATGCAGAGTTTTTTTCTGATTTCTAATACTGAGGGGTGCAGGAGACCTTGATGATTTAATTTAGATGTCATGTTTACATGAAGTAAAGTTAAAATTGATCCATGGGTTGGGGCTGGGAAATGGTACCAAGGTTCTTCCCTATGGGATGCAGAGTTTTCCTAATGAAAATGGAGGTGCAGAGACCTTGATGACGTGACCTAGATGCTGCGTTTCTAAGGGAAGTAAAAGCTGTCAAACTGATCCAGTGGTTGGGGCTGGGAAAGTGGTATCGTCTTCCCTGGATGCACAGTTTTGATTTCTATCGAAATGAGGGGTGCAGAGACCTTGATGACGTATCTAGATGTCATAAGCTTCATACAGCTGTCGAAATTGATCCAGTGGTTGGGGCTGGGAAACGGTATCAAGGTTCTTCCCCATAGGGATGCAGAGTTTTTTCGATTTCTATCGAAAATGGAGGGGGTGCAGGAGACCTTTGATAACGTATCTAGATGTCATAAGCTTTCATATGAAGTAAAAGCTGTCGAAATTGATCCAGTGGTTGGGGCTGGGAAACGGTATCAAGGTTCTTCCCCATAGGGATGCAGAGTTTTTTCGATTTCTATCGAAAATGGAGGGGGTGCAGGAGACCTTTGATGACGTATCTAGATGTCATAAGCTTTCATATGAAGTAAAAGCTGTCGAAATTGATCCAGTGGTTGGGGCTGGGAAACGGTATCAAGGTTCTTCCCCATAGGGATGCAGAGTTTTTTCGATTTCGAACCTAAAGATTAACAACATATTGTTTCGAAAATTTTTAATCCTTAGTAATCTTTGTGCAAAAGAATTTTTCGAAAAACATAACTTTAAAATTCCAAAGGAATAATGTATGATATAGCAGAAAATTTCCAGTTGATGATAGTTTAAAATATTATAGACATTGTAAAACAATCACGAAAGTTATAAATATGTGCTCTGAAAATATCAGGCAAAAGCGAAAGGGTAGGTCAGGCATATGATAAGCATCTCGCCATAAGCGATCTTATCCAAATATTATTATTAAGTCTAAGGTATCCGAACACGTTCGGAGCAATTTTTTTAAAAATTGTTATATATAAACACCATAATATGTTTTTTAGATTTGAACTTTATAAAGGTTAATAATAGAGTATTATTTTTGAGTATAAATTATTATGAATTTTCAAAAAACCTTAATTTGTGCTGTTTTTTAGCGAAAATTTTCAAAAATTTCAAACATGCTAGAAGTCAAACTTTTGTAATAATTCAAATAAACTAATACTAAAATAAACTTCATACTATGGACTAGTGCTTGTACTAGAATCTTAATATTCTTTGGATAAATAAAAATTTTAGAGATAATCGAACAATCATTATAAGATTTTCAGCAAATTTTTTATGTCATTTTTCAAATAAAAGACCATAATTTAAAAAATATTGTTACAATATACATTATTCTAGTACATTCACTAGAGAAACATTTGAAGTACGTGTTCACAAGATTTCAGAACAATCGAATGATAATATCTTGAGTTATCATGTTTGAAGTGTGAAAATTATGCATAAAATATAGTTTTGAGAAAAATCAAATTTTAGTTTTGCCACACGCTTTTTTTAAGTATCTAAACTTTAAAAAAAAAATTCTAAAAATATACTAACATCGTATTAACTTGAAAAAATGCAGTTTAAAAGAATTTTTGACAGGTTTCTGTCCCTTTAAATGACAACTTCCAGTTAATTAAACGCCCACTTCCGGTTTTTGGTTTGTTATAAAACAATTAATATCTCATCTTCTAATTAACGTACCGACAAAAGTAAATATGTTTTAGAAAGGTAAATAAATGAACTATCCAATACACCAAAAAAAGAATGGAAATGTTGGCCGAAAATCGACTTTTCAACGTGTTCGGATACCTTGTCATACTTTCAGGTAAAGCAAGTATTTATCTAAGTAAAAGTCTGTTTGACATTTAAAATGCAGACAATTTTAAGATTTAAAAATGCGTTGATTGTGGGAGGTTTTGTTTCCTTGCCATCTTGGTAAAGTTACCTCGAACCGCTTCTGATTGTAGTATATCATGCATGAGCGGGTATTGTAAATGATCTCCTTATTGGTCCTTATTTGCTACCACATTGACTCAACGGCACGACGTATCGCATCTTTCCGGAAAAGATATTTCCAATTGACTTGATAATGCCCCAGTAACCGTTCGAAATGCCATGCGATTTAAACACTACAGAGCTCCAGCCGATTTCTACATTGATGTGCGTAATTACTACAATGCCACGTTTGGCCATTGATGGATTGGGCGAGTCGCTTGGCCAGCACGTTCACCCGATTTATCAAGTATCAATCTTTTGGGGACGACTCAAGGTACTCATCTAAGAGACTCCAATTGACTCGGATGCTCATTGCAAGACTTTCAGTCGCCACTGCCACTGTTCGTGAAACACCTGACATCTTTTTAAGAGTACGCCAGTTACTTGCTAGAAACTGCCTGTATTGATGTTGGTGGTGCCACATTTGAGCACTTATTGTAATTGTTATGTAAATAAAAAGTTTTTTATTCATTTCATCAGAATTCCACGTACACTTTTCAATGTGTATTTTCTTACCTTGAAGTTTGGCTCATAAGTTCAGGTACACCCTGTGTACAAGATATTATTGGGAAATGAAGTGAAATTACTGTCACGATTAATGTCTTAAATTCCCGTTTATTGGCAGTGACCCACCCATTAAGTGGCCCTGATATCGTTTATCACCCTTGGACTGTAATCCCCAATATTCAAATACGAAAAGGAGTCTATATTATAATATTTACAACCATGCCGCTTTTATTCTTAAAAGCAGCACTTAAAATAATTTTCAGGATCAAGAAGAATCCTTTGGCTAAGCTGAAAACTACTCAATTTTATTTATAGAACTTTGCAAAATAAAAATAGTGGTAATTAATTTAATACACGATAGTAGGAATTTACTGTGTTTTCATTATATTCGGTCAAAATACTATTCTTATTATATAATTCACCTGAAAGGGTTTCTAATCAGCGACAAATAATTTAATTATCTTGTATAAATTTGTGTTTAATTAAAGGTATTTTTCCGTTAGTTAGTTCTTCAATTGTCGATATGTTTTAATCTTGGCGCTATTCCAGTGCCAATAACCAAGCTTAGCAAAAATCGGGGCCGCGTTAATGCAAAAGTGCCGAAATGAATTTTAATTAAACTTTAGGCAAGGCAACTAAATTACTCAAATTTATCTCCATCTCTCAATTCAATTGCTTCCGACTTGGATGATGACGCCATTAACGAGGTAAGTAGGAATCTGCGCCGAATTCTGAATTCATAGCCGAAACGGTTGCTGAACGCTTGGTCAAAAATTTCATATTTCAGACTTTTTTTCTGTCATCTTATGTGACAAAACGAATAAATCTATATTTTAAAGCCACGTTACAATTCAATGTTTGTCCTTTTATCCTTATAGTGTCTTTTTACTTTCTTGTGTACGAAGTATACAAAGAGAAAGTATTATAATCGTCAAAAAATTCGAACTCGAGATTTTGACGAATCTCCACGTTTTAGACCTCCCTGAGTCCGAAAAACTCAATTTTGGAATTATGTCTGTCTGTGTGTCTGTCTGTGAATACGATAACTCGAAAACTATTAAAGCTACGGGGATGAAATTTGGTATGTGTTCTTTACACATAATTTGTAGGTTTCTATCAAATTTTGGACAAAATGCATCTAAGGGAAGTCTGTCGGTCTGTCTGTCCGCGATCATGTGAACACTATAACTTAAAACTTGAATAGCTAGATGGATAAAATTTGGTACACAGTTTTATTATCATGAATGTAGGTCCGTATCAAAGTTTGGACCAAATCCTTCGAAGGGTTGATGGTCTGTCGGACTGTATAATCGCATACTTGTAAAAATTATCTCCTAAACCCTTTGGCTTAGATAAATAAAAATTGGTATGACGGTTGCTAACATTAATTATAGATCTGTGCCCAAATTTCGTTTCAATTGGTTAGAAAAAGGCGTTCAAATTGCATATTAATTTTTTTAGCTTGCGTACTGGAAGCAATCTCTGCGCATGCGTGAGCTATCCAGCGATAGCGAACGAGGTCATTTTCTCCTGTTTTCTTTTCGCTCGACCACGCCCTCGCATTAGCGGAGCTTGCTAGAATGTGATAGAAAATAAATATTGCTACGTTTTAATGCATAAACATCTCTTTGAATATGATTCTTCACCTAAATATTTTACAATCATTATAATCTACAATGAAAAACCATCTGATAGTCATTGCATTCTGGGTTACAGTAGGTTCGAATTTTTTATCCGCGCAGCGGGAGGGGAAATGAGACAAATTTTCGAGACGTATACGAGAAAGTTTAGGGGAGGCGACTCCCGATGTTTTTTTTTTGTTTTTGTTTTTTTTTGTTTGTTTTTGAGTTCATTGTTGTAAATGATGATTTTCAAATTGTTCTGCTCACCCCTTGGGATTCTTTGTAAATTCTTTTCTAATGTAGTTCATTTCTTTTGTTTTATGTTTCCCCTCCGGCCTGTGGAAGGCCTTACACCCTATTGGGTAGGCTGAGCCGGGGCGGATTGTAAATAAATAAATTTATGTAACTTGCTGCATTTTTTAATTATCGCGTTCACGAATCTACTAATAGGACCAGGACCAGGAAGTCAACGTTTTGGCAAATTCGGTCCAAAATCTGATCCTTGGTTACAATTCTGGGAATAAATCTGTACATCAAATTTCAACCATATAGCTCAATGCGTTATTTCAGTTACATGCTCAAATGCACGAGGACAGACAGACAAAAAAAAAAGATTAAACTTTAAAACATTTTGTCCAAAATTTTATAAAAATCTACAATTTTCTTGTAAAGACCACGTACGCAATTTGATAGAAATCTACAATTTTCATGTAAAGATCACGTACGCAATTTGATAGAAATCTACAATTAACATGTGATGACCATGTACGCAATTTGATAGAAATCTACAATTTTCATGTAA
>BGPR01015805.1:7598-35938 GCA_013235015.1 Araneus ventricosus | reverse complement strand
GAATTAGTTCTACCTAAAACACAAGCATTAGCGGTTTTTCGCACAGGTGCTAGAGGTGCTCACCTCACACCTCAAGACTCGGGGAGGGGGGGGGGCCTCAAAACCTATTTGACATATTGCAGTGCTAAGCCGACACTGATGGGTAGAGGGGCTTCAAATCAATTTTGTGCCCGTGGCCTCAAAATACCAAAATTCACCACTGAGAATTAAACTGACACAAAGGGCAGTTATTAAAATTCATGGAGGGTCGAGAAATGTTAAAAACACGATTCCTTCCAGTCTGCTTCAAGGTATTCATTCAACTGAGGAAAACATGAACAAAGCGAAAGATGTTGTGATGGAAAATCCTCATATAAGTTTGAGAGAAATGCCTATGGATCAGGATATATACCACATGGAAAATTTTCACATGATTTTAGTAGATATTTTTAAGCATGAGATGTACTAATGGCACAGCTAGCTTGAAAGAAATACATTTTCTTCAAAAACAGCATTACAAGCAGGTTGCTTAAGACATGCTTGATTGATCTAACTCGGACCTTATATCCATGAAAAGTAACATAATTGGTAGTGAGAGTTGGGTGTCTGAATTTCAACTCAAATTACTACCTCCAGGAAGATGTTTTGAATCAAATGAAGTCTCTAAACAAAATTTCCTATAGAAACTGAAGGCAATACCTGGAATGTGCCTACAAAAATTTTTTCGACATTTGGAATAATCAATGGCACATGCGCATTGCACCAAATGGGGCCCACTTCAAGGACGACAAAATGATTTTTATGATTAAATAAATATTTTGTGTTTTATTGAAAAATTCTGGTTATTTTTTTACCGAATCTGTGGCTTTTGTGGTCATATGCAACATGCAGCTTTCTAATAACATTTATTAACGAAGATTAACAAATACTCAACGAGCACTTGATGAACACTGACACACTAACAACGAAACTGATAGTTAAGAAACAAATGACAATATTTATAGCACTGAAGAAAGTAGAAGTTGTAGTGAAAGCTGTTGCACAAGCTTCAGGAGCTACACTGGAATAGATGACAGCCAGGTTCCAAAATGGCTAACGCTACTGATTGCCACAAATCTATATAATATTTCTATTGATAATTTACTACAGCCAATATTTAAAAAATCTTCAAAATAATATTGAAGAAAAACTACTTTTCATCAAGAACTAAGTACAATTTTTTTTAAATGACTTAATTGAGTGTTTTTTTATACCAAATAATATGATTTCATTTTTCTTAAGACATAAATTAAAACTTTATGTATTATAAAAGATTAGCATTAGAAAGCACAGTATTTTTCCGTTAGCCTGGCGCAAATGTCGCCAATTGTGAACCAAACGCGAGCCAAGTCTCCAAGCGAAGCGATTTTCCGTTAGCCGGGCACAAATGTCGCCAATTGTAAACAGCCAAGTCGCCAATTGTAAACAGCCAAGTCGCCAAGAGCGAAGCGATTTTCTGTTAGCCGGCCGCAAATGCCTCCAATTGTGAACTAAACGCAAGCCAAGTCGCCAAGCGAAGCGATTTTCTGTTAGTCGGGCACAAATGTTGCCAATTGTGAACCAAACGTGAGCCAAGTCGGCAAAAGAATGGTTGTAAGAAATTTGGCAGAATTCTACATTATTTGGTGATTTTTCGCTTGCGTCCGGCTGACGGAAAAGTACCAAAAGCACATTAAAAATAATTCTAGCAATGAAATATCATACATAATTAAATTGTATAAAATATTTTATAGAAACGAAAAAGCATTAAAATATCTTCAGATTTCAGATAATTATTCTGGAAAAAAATATAAAATCCTCTCACTCTTACCTTTAAGAGAATCCAGACTTTGATACCTTTTATCATTATGCACCATTTTCACTTTTAAACTATATATAAAATAAATAAATTAGTAATGAAGAATCTACATTTTATGATTGATACACTTAAACTCTCAATTTCTATCAAAGAAAGCCTATTAAATCAATAACTCAGTTGTTCAAGAAGTTAAACGCATGACATAGTAAATTTTGAAAAGTGAAGATGAACAATTTCTTATCAGTTACTTTCCCAAAAGGTTTTTATTTAATATTTTCACAAGAATTCCTTTCATTATGCATTCAGTGGCAGTTAGTGCATTATCACTGTGTAGGTGCTGTAACTTATAGTCCTTCACTGCATAGTGATGATTTCTGCATAACAAACTATTCCCTTTTTTAATTAATTTTGATGTATGCATGTATATATAGGAACTTAAGATTTGCGCAAGGATAAAGATATATTTATGCATTACTTAATTTAGAATTCTTCGTTCAGTTAAAAGTTATCACACTGATCAATCAATACAAAGGAAATCCTCAAAATTAAGGTTTGATACACAGAGAAAGACAGAAATAAATGGAACTGGTCATTCTATTCAAAATATATAGAGAAATTTCTTAACAGTAATTTCATTCTTAAATAGTGCAAATATTCTTATTGTGCCAATTAAGTTTTGAAAGTATCATGGACAATCATGACAAGAAATGAACTTCAGCTGACTATAGAGCATTTATAACATAGACCACAGTATTTCCAAAATGTAGATAATGTTGAATTTGGCATTCAGCTATTTTACACATAATTACAGCATTTTCACAATATTCAGAGCATGAGAACAATAAGAAAAGAATTTTTCAGGTACACTGTTACAGGGTGGCTACAGAAACTGTGAAAAAAAATTCCCTGACTTTTCCCTGATTTTCCCTGACTAAACTTACAACATTTCCCTGATTTACGGCTAATAATTATATTACTTTCCTGGCTTTCTCTCTACTCAGAATCACTGTATGTATGCAATATACATTATTAAAAACACTTTTACCAGTTATTTAATATGAACAACAAATATTTTTATGAAATTTAATTTTAAAAAATGGAATGTGCATCCAAAAAATATCTACTAAAACAGTATCTTACATTTCTTATGTGTAAAAAATACTGGAAATTTTAACAAAATTCTTTGCTTCTAAAACTGCATAAGAATTCTAAGAAACATTAAAACTACTCTTTGCAACTCAAGTTAAATTATATTAACAGTACAGGTTATTATGATCTTTGCTCAAAACTTTAAAACAGTCCAATAACTAATTAGTGCTCTTTTCATGAGTACCAGAATAACATGCTGCAGCATAAATATAAAAATAGTATAATTATACGTACCTAATAATATATATTTTAGCAAAGATTTAAACAAGAGAAACTGCCAAAATATTACTTCAAATCTTTATTCTTTAACAAATCATAAGAAATTAATTGCTCTAATAAAAAAAATTATGCATTTATAAATGAATATAAGTTTTTTTTAAAAAAATTCCATTTATTATTACAAATAATGCTATAATAAGATACTAATTTACAGATAATAACTCAAGTAACTATTAATTTTCCCTGATTTTTAGATATTTTTACGAATTTCCCTGACTTTTCCCTGATTTTTCCAGATCGATCTAATTCCCTGACTTTTCCCTGATATCCCTGATTTCCCGGTTCTGTCGCCACCCTGTGTTAATGTGCTTGGTATTTTCAGTTCCAACTTGCTTCTCAAGAAATTTCCAAATTTCGCTAATTTAAGCGGCACTTTCACTTCCAAAGGACACAGTATCACATTATTTTCATAGAATAAAACCATAGCCAGTCTATAATTATGAATTAATTATAAAAAAAGTTTTAAAAATTGAACTCCTTATTGACCAGATAAGAAATTTCTTTTGAATGCAAAAGGAAATGACTGCACAAAAAAACATGCTCATTGAGCAATTGTTACCTCGGAAGAGCATTTCTTATGTTTGCACTAAGGATGCCTAAAGCATGTACATCAGGAGGAAACTTCACAGATAAGTCATCACCTTCTAAATTAATTATTTCCTGGTAAGAAAAAAACATACAATTTTTCATTTAAATCCAAACAAAATGTTGTGTGAACAGGATAAATACAAAGGAAAAAGAATGAAAACCATAAGTAGAAACAAATTTAATTATTCTCCTAATGATTTTTGATTAGCAGATAGAAAAATATTCTTAGCAATTGCTTGTAATTTTCAATCAAAACTATTATTCACCCTCATGATTGTCCAAATGTCATGAAAATTCATATAAAAACTAAAGTAGACCTCAAAACTTTGATTCTCAATGATAATATGTTACTGCTAAGATTTAAATGCATTTGCAGGGTGTTTCAAAATTCCTGGTACAAACTTTAAGGAGTGATTGAGCATACCTAAATAAACACAAATCACCAACCAATGCATGGTCATAACTCTAATGGTGAAGCATTAGAGAGCAGAGGTATTTTTCATTGAGTGGCTAGCATGCTTACCCCCGATTTCTCACAAATGAACTTTTCCTAGAAGGGTGGGTTAAATGAAGGACCTCAACTACAATGAAAACCTCCTAGATTCTCATGAGGATCTCGTTGGGGGTTTGTACCTGTAGATGCCATAAAAGAAATGCCCATGTTTTAGCAAATGTACACTGATAACTAAGTCTGTAGTATGAGCCTACATCAATGTTGGTGGCCATACTTTTGGAGCAGTGTAAATATGTTCCTAAAGTTAATCACCTTTCCTTCTTTTTCATTGTTGTTTTTCATCATCTCAGGATACAGCAACTATTATCCCTTGTATTTCACCATTTCAGTAAAGACCATGCATTTTATGGTGATTTGTGTTAACCTAGATGCATTCTATCATCACTTAAAGTCTGTAACACGAGTTTTGAAATGGGCTGCATATACAAAATTGTAAAAAATGAAATCATATTAATTATTATAATAAATCATATTAACCTTTTCTTTAGAGATAATACAAATGCTGAACTAGCAGAATTTTTTCCTTTGCCTATAGGGATGGTATATACAGGGTGATTACAGTATCTGTGAGATATTCTTAATCATTCTGTATATTGTCCTGTATAATATACTACTTTAACCCTCTAACATCAAGCGAGGTGGTCCGGGACGGTCTAGAAATTTCGCCTTAACATCGACAAAAGCCAATCTGAGGTGGTTGGCTTCTTTTGAGGGGAGGTTCTGAGATCGCTTCAGAGATAAAGCATTAAGGGGTCCAATTATCCTAGCCCATTTCTGTGCGCCTTTAGGGAAGCTTATGGCGGGGGGTGGGATGGTGGGGTAAAAGACCACTCTGATTGGAAGAGTCCAATTCATGTAGCATCCTCCCAAAAAGTCCCGGTGTTAAAAGGGCTAGGAGAAGAAAGTCGCTTCAGGATTAAAGAGTTAAGCTTATTTGCTTGAAATTATTCTTACTTTTAACTTCCAACACTCTATAGCAAATGCTAGAGCTCTATCAATGACTATAGATGTATTTTCGAACAGAAAAACCTTTGAACATCACACAATTATTTTTTAAAAAATTTATTACAATGCTGTTACTTTCTGAGAACCAGCAAAATACATTAATTGAACACATCAGCTCAAACTATGATTTAATTTGCATGAATATTAATCATAAAAGTTATTTGACCATTTAAAAAACATTGTTACCTTGCATGTTGGACAAGGAAGAGTCTTATTTTTTTTATCAGCTAAATACAAACATTTTTCACATATTGAATGGTGACAAGTTAAAATACGAGGAAATTTTGCACCATCATGGTACCTGGCACCATCTAAGAAAGAAAAAAGGAAGTGACACAAAATTAAATAAAATCTTCACTTTCAAATACATTTTAAAACTTTCACATTTTTTTTTAACTTCAAAGAGTTTCTTTTACATTGATTATTATTATAAATATGTATTGTTGATGAACCTAATAATTCTTCTATATAAAAAATTTTATATCAAATCAATATTAACATTTATTATAATCAATATAATTAATTATAATCAATTTACTTTAATCAATATTAACATTATTTTAACAAGAGAGCATCAGAAAAACTATATTTTTATCATTATGTTGGCAAACTGCATAAGTTCACTATAAATTCATAAAATGTTCATTTTAGAAGCATCATAAATCTATATATTTAAAAATAACTTTCAAAACCAAAGGAGAGGCCCCCCCCCCAGCCCCAACCACTGAACTTATTTCGATAATTTTTATTTCATATGAAAGCTTATGACCCCTAGATATGCCATTAAGTGTCATCTGCCACCCACCACCCTCCATTTTCAAGATATATCACAAAATGAAATTTTGGCAGAGTCCCTCAGCCTCTCCAACTGCCAAGTTATTTCGTCAAACATAGCCACAGGCTCTTACTATTGTGGGCAAACAGATAATCGCCAAAGGCAGCTAATAAACTATAACTTTTAAATTCTATTTTACCTGAACAGATTTGTTTTTCCTGTAAAATATCTTTAAAATGACTTCAAAAATTTTCATTTTAAAAAACATTACACATTTATTTTGCGTTTAAGTATTTAAATTTTATTAATAAATTATGCATATTTTCTAAATATTTATTTCAGTATGTAGGGGAGAGGGAGGGGTATCTTTCAACAATTTTTAGTATAAACTCGTTTTTGAAGAAAGTATATATTTTTTTATTTCAGTTTTTAACATCATTGGTTACAACAGAATCTTAGGCAACTATTCAATTTGTATCAGAGTTCCTGGTCATATCTAAAAGATGAAATTATGCATTTCAAATGAAGCCTAAATCTGCTGAAACATGCCATATTCATGGGGCACTTTTCAACATGGCATGATGGAGCATCTTTCAACAAATATACATAACAACTCATTTCACTCAATGATGGAGCATCTTTCAACAAATATACATAACTCATTTCACTCAATGAATATAAAATTTTATCGAAATATAACAAATGTACAGAAAAATACGGTGATCTAACAAAATTTATCTGGCTTTAAGTTAACTTAATTTTTCTTGTTTTCATTATTTGTTCCAGTCATTTTGAGCTACTTTCAGTTTTGACTTAAATGTCCCCATTATTCTGGCAATTCATAAAATCCTTAACCCATTGAATTCCAGCTATATTATTCTCATTCCAACTACTTGGAGTGCTTGAGTCCATGCATTTTGAATAATCATACGCAAGTTATCGTACTTTTTTGTAAGTGAGACAAAGTGAACTTTTAATAATACACTCACAAAGCATGCTTTTTTTTATATATGTGGAGAAAACTTGCTGACATGTATACTTGGAGCTAAAGCACTGTAATGAAGCATCCAATGTTATGTTATCATCAAGACCAACTGTTTTACTCTATTTTAAATCTATAAATTAATGTAGAAAAGGGCATTCCACATAAGTCTGCGGCTGTTCCAAGAAACATGCAATCTTGAACTACTTGCACAGCCTTTGAAATCTCTTTTTCTTCTGTCTTATAATGCTTCTTTATGCAAGTTCAAACCATCTTGACCAAGTCTCAAAGTTACTTAATTGAATTAATACTTCCTTAATATGAGGGATACATTTTAATAGTGTTGAAATGAGCCCTCAGATGTTTGTTGAAAGGTGCCCCATGTGCAGCTATTAAGTTTAAAGTACTATAACTCTCTTTAGAAAAGGAATTTCTAGTTGCTAATAGTATTGTTTGATGCAGAAAATCTTAATTAGTTTGGTTAATAAACCCAACTTATCTCATAAGTATGTCATGGAGTAAGAAAAATTCAGTGATGAAAAGAAATTTCAATTTTTACTTAACAGGTCACAAAACAAATCTCATTCCATAGCAAAGCTGAAGTTTGAGAAATGGAATGAAGCCTATTGCCAGAAGACATTCTCTTCTGAAACTTGATTAGCCACCTATTAGCCGATCAAATAGCATTTCCAATGGAGAGAAATGCTAACTGTTGAAAGGTGGCCCCCTCTCCCCTACTCAGAAATAAATTAAAAGAGTGAGTTAATTATCCTTGAATTCTTTCATATCTATATAAAAAATCATTCTACTTTAATAAAAATATAAATGGAAGTCTTGAAAGTAGTTTTAACTTTGAAATTTTAAATCAGCTTTTAACATGTTTACAATATCAAAGTGAAGGGAATTAGAAGAATAAAATTTCATACCTGAAAATAAATTTCCATGGAATTTTGAAAATGCATACTATACTAAGTAAATTATCGCTTATGAAATTTTATGGTTTAAGACTTTTGAGAAGATAAACTTTTTTTTTATACAGTACCTTTTAAATGAAACTACAGTTAGATTTAAAAACATGATTGCCACCAAATTCGCTAGATGTTCGCCAACCATTTGGTCTTAACTGTGTTAAATCTAATACTAAGACTTATCCCTTGAAAAAATTCAAATTTGGCAGATATGCTGTGCTCAAATATTTTTACGCCTAACCAAATATGCAATATACAATTAATAACAACATAGGTATTTTCTTCCTCCCATCTTTGTTTGCATTTAAAATCTTGAATTTCAGCTTTAGCATATATCATGATCAAATGCTAGAAAATATAAGTTTCCAATATACAAATATCAAAAGTCTGGATCATATAATAAGAAAATAAAATTTACATGTAGATACTGAAAGAGATATTATAATTTTTATTCATTCTTAACTCCATTCAATTACAATTCAATATTCCACACATAACTCCTAAATTTAGATTTATATGTAAGTTTTTATATTTTTGTATACTAATTCTTTTCATATTAAATTGACAAAAAGAAATTTAAAAAACTGTATAGGATCCAATCTCAATAATTCTGAAAAATATAAAATATACATATTATATTTGTATTGTAAATTACACAAACAATTACAAACATTATAAATGTTTTATGCATGAATTTATGAAGCATCTTCCCTGTAATTTGAATTACGAAGCTCCTAAATACTACATGAAAAAAACAAAGACTCTTACATATATTCCTCATAGTACATACCTATATTTTAACAGAAAAAAGTTAAGAAATAAATTCATATTTTCCATTAAGTTTTAGCAATGGTAACTAGATGAAATGTTCAATTGAAAATAAAAAAGGATTTTCATGCTCAATGTAAGAGCATAATTTGAGAAATTTTGACTTTCTCCATATTAATTACTTCATTAATTTTGTGCATGATCTAAGCAAAGAATTTTGTATGAAACTCAAGTAATCTAAAAAAATTATTCCTTAGTCATTCTATCTCTTCAAATGCATTTATTAGTCTTCTGATAAATATTTTAATTATAGTATGACAGAAGCGGTGTGTAACATGCGATAGCGGTATTCTATATGTTGAATATAGAATTTTAGTTCTAGAGATACTAAATTTGGCACAAAAATACTTAGAAGTTGATAAAGTGAACCTCAAAGAAGTCTTTCAACAATTTTAATTATTTTAATCTATGTGGTACACAGATGAGTAATTGATGTACAAAGCTTCACTACAATTTTTTTGCAATTTTAATTTTGCAATGGTTGTTATAATTATGTAGAAAGATTGTTAAAGCTATAAAATTAAACACAAAAGTACTAAAGAGGGTGCCAAATTGAACCTAACAGCTACTTTCAAATCAATTTAACTTGATGTTAACTAAAATTTAAAAGATGTACAGCAGATGTCAAATAAAATATCACATGTACCATTCTGACATTATATGTCACAAAAACTATCAAAATTTGTTGGGTTTAAAAAAATAAACATGCTAAATGTCCGATTCAGCAGTAAAAATGTATATTCAATGTATCTGGAGTCTTTATTTTTCATTTACAAATTAAATTTTTTTTTCTTTGTTTCTAAGGCTTCCTAGAGTTTGGTGTCAATGAAAATACACTACTGAACACTAAATTCTATCATAATTATTACTTAAACTGTTTATAAGAAAATTAGTGCCAGAACTTGTTTTGCTACCACTAAATATCACTTACAGTATCAGACAAGTGCAATGTTTTATTTTTGGATTTTGCATCATATTTGACATTTTAAAACAAAAATTTTAAAAAGTTTAGTATAAAATACTGTTTTTTTTTATTTTCATATATTTAATTTAAAAGTAAAAATGTTAAAATCTCGCAATCTCATTAGAAACTTCCTGATAAATTCTCTTCCGGAGATTAACACTGATAACTTATTCTACACTACGTAAATACAACATGTTCTTTCTTTCATGTATACATCATTTCTGTTAGAAAAACTCTATTTCAGATATAATTATAGCCCACAAAAATTTTTAAAAAGCAAAAGACGATAAATAAAGTAAGAAACCGAAAGTTAAAAAAAAGTGTGTTCGTTATAAAATAAGAAAAGACGCATTTAAGATTTTAAAAAATAACTATAATAGCTTGGAATTACATTCATAAATCTGTCAGATGCTAATAAACAGTGCTAGTAAATCCTAAAAACTGTTTTTAAAAAGAAATTAATATATCGGATTAGGAAGAATTTTTATGGTACAAACTATCATTAAATAAGAAACAACATATTTTACAATAGGATGGAAATTTTACCAAAAAAATATAACAAATAATAATAGCTACAACCTTTACTAGCATAGGGTGAATTGCATTTTGCACACGAGAAAGGTTTCAGCGAATGCAGCATTTTTAAAGTCACAGAATTCATTCGGTAAATAAATACATTTAGATACTAAAGATAAAATAATTTATGAGATTCTTTACAAAGCTTATTCTGCAACGAATTCCGGATTTATAAACAATGCTTTACAAAATTTAAATAATCTTTATCGCGTATATACAAATGACAATTCTCATTGCTAACAAAATTCGCACACTCTTTTCAAAATTCTTGACACTACTTTGTTTACCATTTAAACGCGTTACCGCAAGAAAAAGTTAACATATCTGCTGCCATCCTACAAAACAATCACGACGTAAAATTGCAAGTTGTTTTTCTGTATTTTTGTTTATACTTTATTTCTATTGCTTTATACTTCATTTCATAATTAAAAGTTTTCAAACGCTTATTTTAAATTAATAAAATCAGCGACGATGTTATCCCCTCGACTTCCATTCTGCACATTTTGTAAGGGCGTGTTTTTTGTTTTGTTTATTTACATTAAATGACGTACGATGTAATTCCGGTGTAATGCTAAGTCAATGGAATCTACAAAGCGGAAGTCCAAAAGTAAACAAATAAAGTCAGGGTTTTTAATGGTGTTAAACAAAACAGAAACTCGTCCATTTACTGTTCAGCAACGGATTCCGAGACTAGCATTTATGAACGATTTTACACCGGAAAGGGGTGAGTATGACAATGAGTCATACGATCGCATTTCCGGAGTTCTTTGTTAGATCACGCTCAGTGAAATGTAAACATCACCCTTCCATTCTTCACCCCCCCCCCCCCGCATTTTGATGAAAATAACTCCTCCCGGCCCATGTGCAAAAGCGCGGAGGGTTTCCGAATCCGTTTCTAAACAATAGCTTCGTTGCATGGACGAGTTTTCTGTTTTGTTTATTTGGGGTAATGTAGATTTTCGGCTACACCAACCGACTTCCGGTATAATGCATCAAATTTTAAACTCTCTGAATAATACGTTTGTTTCCTTTTCACGTCATTCACTAAACTACATTAAAACAAAACTGCAAAACTCTATGGAAACCCCAGTAGCACAGAAATATCATATAATATTTGCATAATGTTATACAATAACAATGAACACCGAGGAACACCGAATACCGCAACATAGTATTGTATTGTATCTATCAGTATTTCCGAGATACTAAATGTTCGCAAATAATATAAAAACAATGTTTTTTTATTAAAAAAATCTTCACTTTAACTCATTATTGGAGGTTTTATTTCAAAAAAACTCCACTGGAACAGTTATTTTTTAAGATGCTGAATATTATTTCATACTATACAATACAATGCATACAATATTTTATTTTCTACATTTATCAGAGCTGTTCAATATTTTAAGGTGAAGTTATTCTTACCGTCGACAGATGGCAGCAAGATGAAAGTTTAACACTATATTAATCAACGTTGAATCATATGTCCGAAAAAATATTTTAGAAAATGTTCCATTGGAATAATAATGTTTACACAATCTTTTTGTTCTACTGTATATAAAAGGCGGGCCGGATTCAGCTAATGAAGTTGACCATAAAACAGCTCTCTTACATGGATTATTTACTGTTCTGTGAAAAAAATTGAATGTTATTCTCATCGTAAAAATATGCTCGTGATTTATTGCAAATCTTGTATTTGATTTACAATCAATACTGTAATTATAAATGTTAAAGGCGTCTCGTGAAATTGAAAGAGGAATAAATAAATTTCAAAATTAGTTTAAAACCTTTCAATCATATTATTATAATTACGTTTAAACCTTATTTCCTTAATTTATTAAATTAGCAAACTTAGATATAAGAGCTAAAATTGTTTCCTCTTTGACTTCAAATTTCATTTTAACTCGAAATTGTAAAGATAATTTATAATAAATTAATTGTTTTAATTTCGTAAAGATCCGAACTCTGTAACTACATTTTATTAACATCATTTACGCTTTCTGCTGCAAGTCTCGGTGGTCCAATTGGTAAGGTGCCGGTTTAGTAAGCAAAAGGCCTCAGGTTCAAAGCTCCCTATACGTAGAGGTGTTCAAAAATTAAAAAAGTGTTGCCCTGAAGTTCAGCACTTAGGAATTAAGTAATTAATATTTTTCCATGCTTCTAAAATGTATTTCTAAAATATTCAGTATATTGTTATATTATTCAATATTATATAATATTATTCAGTATAGCACAATATTATTTAATATGGTATAATATTATACAGTAATATATGACATTATACAATATTATGAAAAAAACATTGTACAATATTGAAAAAGTCTTACGTTTTACACTGTTTCAATATTGCAAAATATTGTACAATATTACTTTTTCGAATTTTATGATATTAGACAATATTATGTGCTACCTGGAAAACACATACAAATGGTGTAGGGATCCTCGATATTTTTAATAACAAACATTTTTGCTATTGTTATTTTTAAATATCTGTTCTAAATCACTGTGATTTCAATCACACTTTTAGTTTTCAGACTCTTATTAAATGTATGTAAAGTGTTTTGAAAAATTAAATAAAAAATTGTCATTTATTCTTATTTCACTTTTTGCAAAAAAAAATTTTTAGTTCTATATACTTTAAAGTTGTGAAAGAAAAATTACACTATGTTTCGCGCATGCGCAGTAAAACATTATTTACTAAAACTACTCATAATTCCTTCAATATTCAAACATTCTTTTCCAAATTTTTGCAAAATGCTTCTCTAACATATTGTCATCTTTTCTACAAGTTTCGTATAATATAGCAGAAAACTCTGCATGTTATAAGCAAAACACAGGTGGGAAAATTTGAGATTTTTTAAAAAGCCTTTATATCTTCCCAAATATTTGTGCTGTGTTTACGAAAATTCCTGTAAATATTATATACATTATACATTACCATTTCTGAAAGTTCCATCTTGTTATCGGTATTCTGTGAAACGCGGTGTGCCAAAAACAATTTTGTCTTCATCAGTTTATAGACGGTCCCCTAATTGCCCTCAAGACCAAATATTCAGTGTAAAATGTGAGTTATTGTCTATTCTTTACATGTCCGAAGTTTAAAGGGGATCAGTTAAACCATTCCGGAGAAATTCTAAAAAATGCAAAAATCTTCAAGTGTCCGGATACTTTTGGGCATATAGTGTATATAACAGATTTGGTTTAAGGGCTGAGGATTCAGAAAAATTCCATAAAGTTTCGTTGATTATTTTTCATCCAAGAAAAATACTGTTATTGCTAGATATAAATTCTTTAATTGCGTTCAAAGAGAAAACGAAAGTGATGATTCTTTCGTCACTAATTTAAAAAGCTTAGCTAAAGATTGTGATTTTGAAACGCAAGAAGAAAACTTACTAAGAGATCTTTTGATTATCGGCATAAGAGATATTGCTATTAAAGAAAAACTTTTGATTGAATCGGATCTACGTTTGGATCAGGCTGTGCAATACTGCCGAGTAAACGAATCTAGCATTCAGCAAATTCAGATTATGAGTCATCCCAAAACATCTGCTGTTCATTCCGTGAAAGGAAAGACAAGTTCGAACGCTTAGTCTAACATAAGCAAACACGGAAAAAAGAAACCCCTCGTAAATCATGAGGCGGAAAAAAGACATAAATCGGAAGTAAAGCGTAGATGTTCGAAGTGCAATTGTCGTATTGAGATTTTATATTTAGTTAAGTTATTAGTTTAAGTTTCAGACTTAACTAAAATCAAGCAATAATAAAAATAATGATGTTTTTAATTTTGAAATGCGCGTTGTGTTTTTGCAATAACCCAGTGTTCATCCAGGCCATGCCTTATGGATGTTTAGTCAGCATGAGAATATTAACAAATAAAAAACCATTAACTGCAAAATTTTAATATTTGATTAAAAGCGATATGAATTTAAAAGAGTATTAAAACTCGCATAAGGAGCAATGCCCTTACACAAAATCAACCTGATGCAGAACTGAATAACATACATTTATTATAAATTATTAAAATATAAACGACAGTACACTAAAGATATTCTAGGATATATATACAAATCTGAAGAGCATTAATACATGTATCTCAAATCTAATCACGAGTACAAAAAAAATAAATTTCTCACAACACTGATATATAAAAAAAGAACACCAAAATTTAAGAAGAATAAACATTCATTAGCATGAAGTTAATGGCACAAACAGATGGAAAACAAAACAGCCAATCATTATAACAGACCAAATAAAAAATCATTCCTATTTCTCAGTGACACTAAGCAAGCTACTATAGCAAACGCCAAATTCAAATAAGTTCTTTCTTTAGTACATAAAGCGTTGAATTCTGTGTTCTTTGAGTTTGTGTAACCCCTTCTTTTTAAATTGGTTAAAAAAAAGCTCTTAAGGCATTTAAATTCTAACTGGAATTATTGGAGTTTGCTAAATCGTTCTATTAAAAATTTAACCGTCAGTGATTATCTAAATCGTATGGTTAAAAATTTAACCGCCAAACAAACCTTGCGGTCGCCAAAAGGAGAGATAAAGGATAATTATGGCAACCTTTACACAAAATTAGGCTCTTATTTTAAGTAAACATTGAACACTACAACAATAGGAACATTAAATTTATTATTTTCAAAGCATTCCTAAGGCATAACATTAAAAAACTCCACTTTAAACATTAATTAATATTTTCAAATAAAGTGTTGAAATTTTCAAGATTCCGATTGTATTAACATTCCCGGAAGTTGATGGGCCCGTCGGTAAACCTACTTTACCGCAAATAAACAAAACAGAAAATTCGTTCATAAACAACGGCACTTAGAATAGCCCTGGGAGTAAAAAACACCAGTTTCTGGACTCTAAACATCATTTTAATAAAACTATCAGGGAAAGAAATACCTTCAGAAAAAATTAAACGTCTAGCACTTCACTTTTTCATTAAACAATTGGCTAATCACTCTTCTTCCCCATTAATAAATAATACTGCTAATTTGAAGTTGAATGTTAAGGGTGAAGAAACCCTTAAAGCTACTTTTCAAAACCTTAATTGCTCTCCGGAACATCTAATAACCCTTCCAACACTCCCTCACTCCAATCCAAATTTTTGTGAAATCTTCCTTAATGAGTTGAGTTTCCAAGGTAAAGAAATTCCAGTTTTTGTCATCGCAGCTGGTTTCACAGAAACAACTTTTCGAATCACTTTATCACTACTGGTGCTCGAAATAACACTGCTTCACTTCAATCGCTGGTACATCCTGCATCCAAAAATTATCTTATCGTATCCATCCAATGAACTTCGTTTTTACAGTTGAGATCTTAACGATCTGTCAAACATTATTTATTTATTACCCACAACGATCCACTCACCCATATGAAGCGTTTTAACGGAACCTTAGCTAATCTTAGGAACTGTCAAACCTTAGACGAACGAACAGTTCCAGAGAAGATGATGATCTCAGATGGTTATTCCGACCTTACTTCACTAAAAAAATATCACTTTCCATTCGGTAAGTTATAAAGAGCCTCACTTCAAAAATTTACATAAGAAAATATCTAAATAAAAAAAAAATTTATGGGTCATTCTGGTATTTCATGGAATGAAGAGGTAGACTCTATTGCAAAGAAGGGCACGGAACTCTCGCCATTTATAAACTGGTTCTCTCCAGAAGACACTATACGCAACATGAAAAAGCGTATTATCCAAATCATTTCAGAAAATTATCACAGAAGCAACCAGCGGGAGTGGTCTCCCCTAAACTTTCTCTCATACTCCCTAACACGGGTGGGGGAAAATACTCCAAGCAGCAGTAAACATGAGCCATTCCCTAACACAGGTGGGAGAAACGCGCAAGGCGGGAGCGCATTTTTTTTTTTTTTTTGCATCGTAGAATGGTGAAGAAACCGAATACGAAATTTGAACGTCTTTTTTCAACCGATTGAAACCAAAATTGGACAATCTACAATTAAGGTTAGAAGACCACATACCAAATTTCATTGATCTGAGTCATTGTGTTTAGGAGTTATCGTGTTCACAAGCAGACGATTATACAGACCGACAGACAGGCGACCCTTCGACGTATTTCGTCCAAAATTTGTTGCGGACCTACATTCCTGAGGATAAAACTGTGTACCAAATTTTATCTATGTAGCTATTTCAGTTTTTGAGTTATCGTGTCTATATGAACACGGACAGACTTCCCGTGGACGGATTTCTTCCAAAATTTGATAGAAATCTGCTAATTTTGTGTAAAGCCCATATACCAAATTTCGTCCCTCTAGCTCTAACCATTTTTGAGTTATCGTGTTCACCACAGCCAGACACAATTCCAAAATTGTGTTTTTCGGATTCAGAAAGGTCTAAAACGTGGAGGTCCATCAAAATCTCGAGTTCGAATTTTTTTTGACGATATCAATACTTTCTCTCAGCATACTTCGAATACGAAAAAGTATAAATCAAGAATCGATCAAAACATCGCAGATATCATCACCATCACGCTGAATGGTAGATGGAGTAGGTGAAGGAGAGAGGAACTAATTAAAATACCGAGGTGTAGTTTAAGGGATTGTGTCATGATGGCGAGAAGGAGGAGGGGTTATTGAGGAAGTATTTGGTGTGTGGAGTCCGCGCAACAGTACTATGTTCGGTAGCCCTGCAGTTCCTGAAAAGAGTGTGATATGTTAATTTTGGAGTTTTCAATAAATACATTGTTTACCGAAGTCATAAACAGAAGTTTTATTTCCTGCTGTTTCAACCACACACACACACATGCGCAAATCAATGTGAAAGCACCAAGAATAAGTGAAAAATGATTATACAGGATGGAAAAACTACCTAATTATAAGTCAGTTGTGAGTATCCGAGATTCTCTCAGTTTACTACTGAGATAGAGGTCAGTGTCACTCTCACTTACAACTGCAACGAAAATTTTTAGTTTTTAACCACGGAAACAACACTTAAATATTGTTAAAAGCGCCCCAGATACTAAAATAATTTTTTCTCTTTATTATTCCTAAGTTTTAGGAAGGGGGTGACCGGTTACCCCGATGAGATAGGGAACTGGGTACCTGTGATTACGTTATGTGGTTAGATTTTACGCTTAAACGAGTGATTAATTTTAAAAACATTTCTTACACCAGTTTAAATGATAAAGTCCATCGAACATTTTTACATATGTAGGAAATTACCCGTAAAGTATTATTTAATCATTGCAAGAAATGTACGAGCTAGATTAATTAATCTGTTTGGCGGTAGATGGAACTACAGTTCTGCTGCAAGCAGCGCCATCTTTTTCCTTAACAAAACCAGACTGCAAGCTCCGAGGGAGCAGAGCAGCACCGTCACCATTTTCTCTAACTTCTCTGTTGACCAATTATTGTTGGTGTTTAAGCCGCCCGATCTCCCGATCGTAAGTAGAATGACCCAACTAATTTTCCTCATGGCTCTATATTTTTAAATCTTTAATCAATAATCTCTAATTGTTAATCTCAACATGTAACATCTATTCCTAGTTAATCTAGCTCAGTTTTAACTATGACTTCATGTAAATTATCATTACATTTCTGCACATATATGTTTTTCCCCTTTGTAATTTTTCCCTAGTGTTTTAATAAATGTTTTTGTATTTAATCTTGAAGTCTCCTCGTTTATTCTAAGTAGTATTTTGTTTTAAGTTTTAACGTGTTAGAACCCTTAAAATCCCCTAGATATAAAACCGAACCATTTACCCCTTATAGGTAAGATGTCCAAAATGTCCACAGAAGTGTGGACATTTTGTTCTGCAAATATGACATTAGTATGTAAAACAATAAAATTATAGCTAGAATAAATGTTTAAATTCAGAATCAATTTATGATGATGTAAAATCGGTACCCATTTACCCCACCTTACTATATTGGGAAATGCACCCGGTAACCAGAACAAGCTGGATCAACCCTTCCCTGCTTAAGCATCCAGGGCCTTGAATGACAGCCGTTGCAAAAGCTCGAATACTGAGGCCGGAGTCCTAATAGCCTATCACCAGGCCACGGCCCGACCCCTCCTAAAGGAGGTACGTACTATCACTGGTGGAAGGATCCAGAGCCCCGCTATTACTATACCCCCAGGGGAAGCGAGTGCCCGCTTACTTATCCTGCGGCCACTGATATCAGTGTACTCGAAGTGCCCCCAGGGGGAAAAATTTATCCGGTAATCTGAATGATTATATTGCTATATTCAGGGCCGGCCCGAACAAAAGCGGGGCCTGGTGCAAAGTTGATTTGCGGGGCCTTGATACTGATTTCGTAAAACAAAATATTTTATTGTGTTAGGATTTCATGATTAGGATTATTTTCACGGATGTCATACGGTGTAATTTGAGTTTCGCGACTTTGATGTTTCAATAACTGTTAATTATATATTTCGTCAGTTTGTTGGACATTTTCGGTTTTTAAAAATTCTGCAAGGGAGTTCCTCCTGTTTTCAGCAATTTTCTTCTTTTTCTTAAATTTATCAGATCCACACATGCGTTTCCTTCCAGCATCTCTGTCTCTAGTCATATTCCGAAATTGTCCAAAAATAATATTACAAAAATTAAGATCAATTTTTTAGTAGTATGATTACAACAAACAATGAAATATATTATTTAATAATTTTCAGTAATATATTATACTAAGCATTTGTCTTCCCTTTAAATACGAATATTTTATTTATTTCCCCACCAAACGTACGATGTACTATCATCCGTTACAACGCAAGAATAATGAAACACAATGTTTTTACTTTTCTTACTCTGTTTTGGCTATATATAGTAAGATTCAGTTCCCCCCCCAACCTTGCCTTTGATCGGTCGACGTGAAATGTGCACATGTCGCGTGATTATATTCGGATTAACATAAAAAAAAAAATTAGAATGCATTTTTAATTTGCAAAATCAGTCAGCTGCGTGGGGCCTTTAGAAAACGCGGGGCCTAGTGCGGTCGCACGGTTTGCACCGCCCTCCGGCCGGCCCTGGCTATATTTAATACTTTTCATCAGCATGTTTTAATCCAGCTAACATACTGTTGGACGTAAAATACGTCGTTCCATTCTAATGTTGGAATCAATTCCACATTCTGCATGAGGAATAAGAAAGCGAGGTTTGTTCTGACAATGAGCGATTAGATATTACATGACGTGGACAGTTACGTCATGTGACTTGTCGTCATTAGGGAGATCAGTGGCGAATCCAGGGGAGAGGGGCTATGGGGCTGCAGCCTCTCTCAGAGCTAAACCAGAATTTTTGATTTTATTTACAATCACTACAACTGTTTGCTCTTAATTTCCCTTTCTTAAAAAAAAATAATAAAAAAATGACAACATTGCTTTCTGGCTTGACACGCTCGAAAATTTCCCTACTTTTCTAGTCATTCCACTTGTACTTGTAGCGTTGACATGGTCGAAAACATGTTTTGGCTACTTATTTCATTGTATTTTTATTAAATTATCGAAAGTACTGTAGTGATCTTTATGATTCTTATTGTCAGGGGAGGAAAGTCTGTAAAGTTAAAGTGTTTTGGTTTACATAAGCCATGAGGTGTGACATTAGTCACGCCGATACAAAATTTTTATGACCTCAGCGCCTCCCAGACCCAAATTCTGGATTCGCCACTGAGGGAGATTCATGTACACAATGAACAGAATAAGAACAAGGCACTTAATAATACGTCTACGGTAATAACACGTCTTAAATGTCTATCATAATTTGAAGTTTAAAAAAAAAACTTTGTTAAGGGAACCATGAATATCAAATTTTGCATAAGAGATTCAATTGAAATGAAATTCAGTTACTATTGTCAGCCGTCAAATTGATCGCTAAAGACGGATAGTAAAGAAACGAAAGAAATAATAATAATAAAAAAACGCAGATAAATAAATCAGGTTCAAAAATTTTATTGACATTTTACGAGATAAATAATATGATATGTAATTGTGCATAAAAATATTCTGAGAAAAATTTTACTATAAAATACAGCAAAAATTTATCAAACATTTTTGTTGAAATCTCATGAAGCATGAAAAATTTTTTAAATGCATATCAAAAGATATAAATGACACAAAAAACAAAATGGAATGTAATTTAAAATATTAACATTTTGAAATTCTAATTGTAAATGCATCTGAAATTCATATTCATCTCCAAGATAAATCTTCTTCAGACAAATGGGTTTTAAAATCCTTAAGTGAGCGTAACATTTTGCGACGAGCTAATTGAGGGTCTTCATTTGCTTGCATTCTCACTGTAGGAACAATATGTTTCTCTTGGTTACCAAAATTTGCTCCGGACTTCTTTTTTGGCGGCTGCTTGAAATTTTTCTGCAAAACACCAGTAGATGAGCTTTGTCCAGCATCACCGGCATTATTCGAAATTTGACTCTAGATAATATAGAAAAAATATTGAAGTCTTCAGTAACACAATGTTAAGGTAATAATAATACAGAGGCTGTTCGCACAATTTTTAGACGATTTTGTTTCGCCGTAGGAAAAAATCGTCGCCGTGGAATGATTTTTTTATTTCATAAAAATTACGTTTTTGAAAATGTAAGTGATCGTCTGCTACCAAAATGCTTTGCTTACATGCAAAATGACGCTTTTTAAGAACGAGTAGATGGAAGGATATGTATTTGCTCTTTCCGAAGAAAGTTATTCTTATTCAGTTATACAAAGACACTGTGAAAGCTATGGTTTTTCGATATCTAAAGCCACAATAGTTAACATTGTTAATAAGAGAGGAAACCAGCGAGAGTGATCTCCCCTAAACTTTCTCGTATAAGTAGAAAATCTCATGCACATTGGCAGAGTGCTTAAGAAATAATTTAAAAAAGCATAAAATATATAATTGATGAATCAATTGGCACTAACTTTCATTTCGTTAATAACAATAACTTTCGTTTTGTCCCAGTGAAAATAATGCAAAATCCACTAACGGAAAAAATGCATTACCAATTACAAAATAAAACTGAGAGTAAATTAAATATGCAACTCTTTTTGAGAAAATGTTTCTTTTTGACTGTGATTCACCGGAATGAAAGCGAAAGGCAGATCAAAATGAAAAGAAAAACACCCGATGAGCAAACGGAATTAATTAACTATCGCCGAATTGTTCGAGCAGAATTTGACAGTGAGTTGATTCCTTAAATCATGTTTAATTGAATTGAATTTGAATTAAAGAGTTGTGAGATTTGAATCAACAAAGGCTGTTATCCCCAAATCATGTTTACATCGTTGCAACTTAAGTTGCCTATTTTACGGCCCAAATATTTAATAGAATCGAGGTTCCGATATCGATCCAATCTAGGCAACGGTCACCTACATAATAAAAGAATGTTTTAATTTATTATCATTATTTTTTCTACTTTTTAATCTTTAATTTATAATTCATTAAGAGATTCATTTATTATTATTCATAAAGAAAAACAAAGTATTTGTAAATATAAAAATTGAATAATTTAAAACTTTTAATGATGTTAAGGTTACAATTTTAATTACAGTTATTATTAATAACCATTAAAAATGCTTTTATAATTATTTTACAGCTTCAAAATTAAATTTTAACTATAATTCAAGTATCATATCAATGAACAGTTATTTTATTCATACAAATAATTAATATCTTAACTAAAAATATTTCTTTAATTTTTCATTTAATTTGAAACAATTTTGGAAAAAATAAAAATGAAAGAAACACAGCCGGGACCGAACCATTGACCGAGCGAACAGTAGGCAAGCGCACTGACACTGTTCCCAAAGTTTGAGGGTCATTTTCTCCGAATTGGCTGGCCATTGAACTTTATTAGATTAATGGGTGAACACCCTAAAGGTATGCTACTAATATGCCAAGTTTCATCCCGAACTGAATTTCCCAAGTTGTGCCCTCCCCTTGTAAGTTCTAAAAATATACAGTAATTAACCACAACTATACGAAATCCCAGAACTTGAGCACACCAGGAAGTGATTTAAAGACCGATGACAAAATTCTTTTTTTTTGAAAAGATGATACAGTGGAACCTCGGGAATCCGACCGCCAGGAAGCTCGGAAATACGAACATATATCTTTAAATTTTCTGAAAAAATTTTATTAAAAAATGAAGGAACATAACAATTAGGAATAGAAAACAAAGCTAATGCTTATTCCTAATTTAAGAGAAAGACTTGAATTGGTATTTAAGAATGAATACGGCACCTTAATTAATAGAAACAAAATCGGTTTCTGACGTAACGAACTAAATCTGACTGATGATAAGAATCGCAGCTAGCTCTTTCCATATTCTTTCACTGATTATATCAGGAGTATTTTATCGAATTTTCCGGACAATCCAAATTTCTCGGTATCCGAACAGAGAGGTCATCCCCAATTAGTTCGGATTCCCGAGGTTCTACTGCACTAGTAAAAATAAATAAATAACCTTCTTTTCTCCTCCTGCATCAAAATGTTGAGAAGCTTTAACTTTTGAGTCACTGGAATGTTGACTGGCATGTGCGTTATCAAGAATCTCCTTAAGCCTTTCTTGTTTCCTTCATTACATGAAAATAATAACACAAATGACAATTATTATAAAAGTGGGAATCTAGAAATTAAAAAAAAATCCAAATTTTTCTCCTAAAAAGAAAACTAAAAATGACAGTAATTAATTAAAATTCTAGGGATATAACAGAAGAAATTTCTAAAACAAGTGCTTTTTGAATGTACCTCTGAAATATTTAACTACATACTGTATCTTTGGTCTCAAAGCAAGTGGATTTTTACCATTAATCCATTGTCCACATAAGAATAAGAAATAGTTTTTATACATACTACAAGGATGTTACATATAAGTTTTCTAAAAGAGAATTAATAAGGGAAAAAGAGGGGGCACTTTTTTTCCCATTACATGTTTAAGTATAATATCAACTGACATTTAGTTTAATTAACTTCCGTGTTACTTTCATACTTCAAAGAAGTTGAAGATACAACAACAAGCATAGAATCTAGACTTCTCTTGAACTCTATTCTTGATTACGTTAGTTTTTGTAGGTACTCATAAACGTTCCTTAAAATATACAGGGTACTTCAAAACTTTCGGTGCAAAGTTTAAGTGGCGATAGGACATACCTAGATAAGCACAAATCACCTACAGTGCCTGGTCGTTACTCAGGCAATGAAGCGCCACGGGTAGCAGTTTCCGAGTTAAGCTGGGCATTCACGAGAAGGCTAAGCTATACCATTTGTCCTAAGAGTGTCTTTTGCCCGCCCATTTGAGTCGAAAAATTAGGCAAAGCATACACGGATGTTCCAAAGTTTGTTTTGAGACAAGGTTCAAAGTCGCAGAATTTTTCCCACCCACATTCCTCTCCCCCCACACGGGGGATTTCGAATTTCATTTCTAGCCTCGATGCGAGGTCCCAATCTAGGCAGAACTATTATTTTCCGGCTAGCCTCGCAGCGAGGTCCTCAAAAAGCAAACCGGCCATTCCGATCAGACTTCAAACTATTCTGAATTCCGACCCTTCCATTCCGCTACGCTAATTTTCATCGGTTTTTCCCCTGACGAAAGGTTTTTCCTTCCCGTGTTCCAAAAATTCAGGATTGGAAGAGTGGTGAATGCCCCGCTTTAGAGAAGGAATGCAAAAAAAAACTTTTACATTTAAGAAACATGTTTAACGGAATCACACCGTCGGCGTAGTGACGGCATTCCTCAGGTGGCAGTTGCAACTACAAAAATCATGGCAACAAAATCTTCATAAGGATCGATGGACTGGTCATCGTTAACGATGTATTTCATGTGGCCCCACAAGAAAGAACCAATTGTGGAAGGCTGGTTGGCAGCACTGGCGAATGGATGGAACACCCAGACTCGGAAACGCCCTCTCGCGTTTCAAAGCTTAAGCTATGGTTCGGTATTGTAAGGCCATTTATGCTTATCTAGAGTAAACACCAAATAATTGTGGCAGGTGTTGCCGTGGCCGAGATACAAAGTACAGCCCGGAGATTTATGAAAACACAAGACTGTTGCGATCACCGATGGCAACGGATACAGAGTAGACTTTTTCAAAAACTTGCTGCACGACAGACGATTATTATTGAAAGGAATGGGGAAATATTGATAGGGATGGCAAAATGTTTTCTAAATAATTGTATGTAAAATCTAATTCCAGTTGATGAAAAGTAGATGAATATTATACTAAAGCTCTCATCTCTATTGAGAAACCAAACGCTACTGTTAAGCAGAAATAATTTCAGGCGAACTAATGATTCTGTCAGAAAAGCTTAAAATAAAGTCAGTGTCCAGGCTAATTGAGCAAAGGAAAATTTTAATACCAGGTGTGTTGTATTACCCATTAAAGTTTGTACCAAGAGTTTTGAAACGTCCTGCGCAACATCCATATAAAAAAT
This sequence comes from Araneus ventricosus, assembly GCA_013235015.1. Classification (NCBI taxonomy): domain Eukaryota; kingdom Metazoa; phylum Arthropoda; class Arachnida; order Araneae; family Araneidae; genus Araneus; species Araneus ventricosus. The sequence goes on along the minus strand of BGPR01015805.1, from coordinate 11,104 downwards.
AAAGTCATGGTCTTCATAAATTGCATACCAGTGGGGAACCCAGGATTTGTGTCTGGCAGAGGGGGAGGGGGGCTGAGGACATAAAAATTTTGTATCGTCGTGACGAATTTACAGACTTTACTCAACTGACAATTAGAATCATAAAGAACAATACAATACTTTCGATAATTTAATAAAAAACACAATGAAATAACTAGCCAAATAAATGTCTTCAACTGCGTCAACGCTACAAGTACAAGTAGAATGACTAGAAAAGTAGGAAAAGTTTCGAGCCTGTCAAGCCAGAAAGCAATGTTGTCACGTTTTTATTATTTTTTTAAAGGGAAAGTAAGAACAAACAGTTGCAGTGATTTTAAATAAAATCAAGAATTCTAGTTTAGCTCTGGGCGGGGCTTTAGCCCCATAGCCGCCCTGGATTGGCCACTGATGCATACCTAAGATTATTCTATTTAAACATGCATCTTCCCAGCAATTAAGGAATTATTATATGATACAGAAATAGTTATCAGTCGAAAAACAAATATTATACTATTAGATATAAAATTACCTTTAGTAATATTATTGTATTGTCGGGAAGAGTTAATTTTAAAGTGAAAACAAAAAATAACAGCCTGATTTTATCTATCAAAAACACTACTTACATCGTCAATTTCGATAGATCTTCAGACAACTGTTGGAGCATTTTATTAGCGTCTTGCGTATATGTCCTGTGCATTTTTGCAGAATTAGCATCCCTCTGAGCCTGAGGTTTTGGAGCACACAATGCTTTATTGTGAGACTTCATTAGGGCTATTATATTTTGAACATTTGCAACAACAGAATGGCTGGCAGATGATGACTAAAAAGATTTTAAAAAAAATTAAACATTAAATCACATTTATAATAGTAATTAACCGAAAAACATTATAACCCTAATTTACATCACTTAATCTTTAATTTTGGATATTTATTACATGCGAAAAAAAATGAGGTATTAAGATTCTAGTGGGGAGGGTATTTCCTTTGGATCTGAGCCACATTTCAATTGCAAGTGGTTACGAATGATATAAAATCAATAAGACTTATTTTACTGTATATTCGTGAAATGCGGATGTAAGCGTGATTGCAACTTAGCATAACAGTATTCAGACTGTAGCCAAAATTTGATTTTGATCGATCCTGAGTCATATCTGAAATTATAGGCCCAACGGTGTGTTCAGGGCCGGATTAAGCCTGTAGGGGCCCTTAGGCAATGCAAGTTTTGGGGCCCCTTGTCGCCTTACCAACTTCCAAAACCGGATATTTTTGTTGATTTTAATTTATTCTATGTATAAACAGTTTGAAGTAGCAAATTTTGGAAACATAACAAAACATTTAATTGCAATCCACTTTCAAGAGAGTGGTTTCAGTATCTCTCGTACAAAAAAAAATTAAAATTCTAAAATAGTTTTAAACAAAATAGTAAAAAAATTATGAAACTTTTTCTACAGAACTAAATACTATTTAATTATAGGATCAGAGATTTTTTAAAAATAATAAAGCAACATATTTTTTAAGAATTATAAAACAATATTAGAACCAGCAGAAAGTAATTAATTAGGAATGTTGTTAGAATAATATTCCAAAATTTAAACGATACTTGATGCTAATTTAAATAAACTCGAATGCACAGTCTCTGTAAGTTAAATGAAAATAAAAAATTAACTTACTCTGAAAATATCGTTAAAAAACATCCTGAGGTCTCGGGGCTCCCTAAAGTTGCGGGCCCATAGGCAGTTGCCTACTTTGCCTATTTAATAATCCGGGCCTGGATGTGTCCAACAGAAGCACGAAAAAAATCACTTTCTTTGACTATTATCATTGCAAATGATGGAATGGATTATTTTATCTATTTACGTAAAAATTGGTGTTTAGTATCGAGACAATTTAACTGAAATGCAGCAAACTCCTCTCAGCGGCCAACTCTGCTTAGCGGTCATCCCTGTCAACGGCACTTTTGTTTGGCAAGGAATTTTTGGTCCATAGATGTAATGTTAAAATAATCTAAAAAATAGATATTATTGCCCATTCCTCAACAGCTACAGATGAAACAATTAGGAATTTATTTTTTCAATTAAAAAACAAAACTGAAAAAAAATTACCTCCAAAAAAGCTGAATGATCCAAGCAAACGCAAACTGTATCTTAAAAAAAAACACTAGACATTTTCAAATACACTACTTTTTTTTAGATAATTCTTAAAATTCGCTTTATCAGAAATAACGAATTAGGTTTTGCTTAAGTACTATTTTGTACTTCCAAACATAAAATTCCTTTAATAGTCCAGTCAACGAAGGCCAAAAATCGACGAATAAAAAAAAAGGTGTAGTTTTGAAATTTGGCACAGTTGTTGGGGGTAGTGTCCTAAATTACATACTAAAAGACCCCGCCGGAATGGCGCTAGAGTTTGCCCGACGGTGGGGGGCCGATTTGCCCGACAGGGGGGGGGGACGAGTGTAATGAAATTGGTCTCAAATTTTCGCCAGATTATTATTTATCAACTACAGTTGAATACCCCGTACAAAATTTTTCCCCGACGGGATACAAAATTTTCCCCGACGGGGGGGCACAGCATCCTCCACAGGGGGCCCTGGTCCCCCCTCTGGCGCCACCCCTGCGCCGGTGGAGGTGCACGGAGGGTACAGGGGGTGTTTTCAGTTTTTCTTCAATATCTCGAAAACTATGGGTTCTATAAAAAAAAAAACACAATTACAAAATTAAACTACATGCAATTTTCTACAAAAAAATCCTACTTTGTTTTTGTAGTATCAATAGTTTAGAAAATACAGGGGGATTTACAAGTTAATATTTCTAAAATTCCTTATTGTAATGGTAAAATCGATTAAAAGTGCTGAATCAACAACCCTCATAATAACCTCATGCCTATATAATAATTATACAAGGGTAATATTGCATGTGTCGGAAGGGGGGGGCGCACAAATCCATTTGATGAAAAATTATGCTCCCTTCCTCCTCTCACATCCGTTCCCCTTCACAAGTTTTCTTCTACTCGTAGTCCAGTCAACGAACTGTAAATTTTTAAAAAAAGTGTAGTTTTGAAATTCGGCACAGTTTTTGGGGAGAGTGCCTTAAACGACATACTAAAAGTTCCCGCTGGTGGAGGGTGCGCAGGGATTAAAAGAGGAGATTTCTCAGTTTTTCTTAAATATCGCGAAAATTATGGGTCCTAGCGAAAAAAACTTAAGTTTAAAACTAACCCACATTAAATTTCTTACAAAAATAGTCCTACACATTGCTCATAGGATTAATAGTTTAAAATATTATAGCAGTTTAAAAAAGCGCATAATTACAATAAGTATTTATTTTTATGAAAGAAACCTTTTATTTCAAAATAGCGGCTATATATATATATATATCTACATAAAAAATATGCTTAACCCATTTTTACACTTGCTCGTAGTTAAATTTCAAAATATTTTTATAGTATTTGATCAAGTTCAAACTCCTCCTCTTCTTTTAGAGGTGCAC